>JAODAL010027936.1:0-54134 GCA_025379985.1 Phyllomedusa bahiana | reverse complement strand
ACCCCCGATCTGTGCCTTGCCACAATTCTGTCTCTGAGCTAATTAAACACAGTTGGACTCCAATGAAGGAACAGAACCATTTCAAGGAGGATCAGAAGGAAACGGACAGCATGTGAGCTAAATATGAGTGTCACAGCAAAGGGTCTGAATACTTATGGCCATGTGATATTTCAGTTTTTCTTATTTAATAAATGTGCAGAAATATCTACATTTTTGTTTTTTTTCTTTCATGATGGGGTGCAGAATGTACATTAATGAGCAATAAAATTAACGTTTTGGATCTTACCAAATGGCTGCAATTATACAATGAGTGAAACATTTAAAGGGGTCTGAATACTTTCCATACCCACTATATATGGCTCTCAGAGTAAATTGTTGATAAAAACTGTGAGGGCCACCTCTCTCTGTGCCTTTCCAGGCCTATATACTTTTCAGGGATGAGGTTCCCATCTACACTCTGTTCTGATTAAAAGCAGCCTCTATTTTGGCACTGGTCTGCTGGAGGAAATTACGCATAATCGGGAGTGCTTGAGAATGATGAAGATGTCCTATTTGTGCATGGTTTAGAGTTTGGGCCTTGTTATGAATTCATGTGATTGGGCAGACCCCAATGAACTGCTTTGTCCGAGGAGGGGAGGGAGGGCATAATGACGGCCCCTCCAATGTGCTTGCTAATTCCATCATGTTCCATTTAAAATCAATGATACAAGTACTTGCTTATTAACCTGACTTCTCATCCTTTGCAGGAGCAAAGGCTACTGGAAGCCTCCTTTGTCTCAGTTTCCTCCACTGCATATTCTTAAAGTTGCAGAATCTGTAAGAAAAACACTTCTGGGACTTCATTCTTTGAGAGAATCAAGATCTAATGATCCCGCTTGCCAATTGGATTCAATATAATATCTATAGAATTCAAATATTTAAAAAAAAAAAAAAAAAAAAAAGAACATGTGCTGCTGAAATAGTGGGCTTTTTAGAAGACTCACTTTGCTGGGCCAGGATAATGGAAGGAGAAATTGGCGACCGCTCAGGATGCCTACTTCTGCCTGTCAGTAGGGGGGCACAAGTATGGAGTAGGCTCAGGAGCCCACTCCAGCTGTTAGTTATACCTGACTTTAAAGGAGTTTTCTCCTACAGAGTTTCATAGGCTAATGAATGAAATACTCTGTCCTCTCCTGGTTCAGACTGACTAATTTGCAATACAGCTCCATGCTTGTATTCAACGCTGTGCTTTCAGTTGCTAATTAGATCAGATTAGCACAGAAGCTCTCAATGCTTGCAGAAGGCTTTATCTGATCCCTCAAATGAAAGCCTAATTACAGTTCTGTTTATTTTACATAAATCAAGCTTTTTTATGCCAGCAAACCCCAGAACTGTGACCCGTGTGATGACATCACTCACTGCTATCTCATAGAACAAAAGAGGGGGAGAAATTTTTTACAGGTCAGTTACTGAGGGAAACTGAAATAGCCCGGGAGGTCATAAATTCACCCTTTTTTCTCCTTAGGGAAAACAGATGAACAAAGCAATATATTTGGAAAATGTCTTTTTTTTGTGTTCCCTACAATTTGAAAGCTATTCTTTGTAGCGAGACAACCCCTTTAACAGCCAGGGGAGAAGAGATGGATGGGAGGGGGGTTTAGAATGGGGGTGAAGAAGTGAAGGATGTCACTGGGTGCAGGGATACCTGCACGCCTCTCCAGCTAAACTATGGAGTCTAACTGTGGTAGCATCCTTGGCCCTTCGTACACTCCCTTCCCCTTAGTGGCCTACCCAGTTTTCCTGGACATTTGACAGGCTGTCAAGCTCCAACCTCTACAGCAGACAGCCAGCTTTGCCTACTGTAGGAGATGTAGCTCAGGTTTCCTGGGTGCAGGAAAGGCTATATAGTATTTGGGAAAGCTTTATCCCCATCACGGGTTCTGTGGGTTTTGTTTCTTTTTCTTTTACGGGTTTCTGTTTTGGACTATGACAGATTCATTGGACTATGTCGGACTAACCTTGGATCTATTTATTTAAAAGAATGGTTAATGAGTGCTGCTGTTGGGGAGTGGTTGATTAAAGTGTTTTTTTTCTGTTGCTTCTGTGTTTTTTTCTATATTCCATTGTTATCCATGGAAGTATCTTACAGATGTGTTTTCATTACTATCGCTGACACCAACCCACTCTCCCTATCACCCCAGTACCCAACACACCAGGGGTACTTTAAAGGAGGGTTACCCTCAGAATGGAACCATAGTGTGGTCCCTTTGGGGTGGTTTTCGGTGGTATATTTGGTGGGGAAGGGTCAAATTCATGGACCCCCCGTCGAAAGTTTCGGCGCATCTGTTAGTATTATCATGGCTGGTTATTTTTAAATTTGTTTCTTTCTAGATTTTTTAATAAACAAATAATTGAAAAAAAATGTGGAGTTCACCTCCTTTTTTTGCATCCAGCCAAGATAAAAACAACAGTTGCAGGCTGATGCTTTCAAAATGGGAAGGTTAATGGATTCTGGATCCTTTCCACCCTAAAAATTTCAGCCTGCAGCTAACCCAGAAGCAGACCATCAAATTAAAGGGTCCACTTCTGATGGTAACCTGGCTCTTCCCAGATATCTTTAACAAGGTCCTTTGCGGAATTAGACCATAAATCCAGGGGGGTGAAATCCAAGCCTTTATTGTGAATGTAACACAGCTAACAGAAAGACATAAGTGCTTGTGCACGCTTACATGTTTCTGACCCACACGGGTCCTTGGTCACAGCTTATAGCAACTACCACCTCACATAATTTAAAACCAAATAAAACCAATCAGAGTCCTTTACGTAAAAAACGTCTTAAGAGCCTTCTTAGTGGTTAACCCTATATGTACCTAAATGTTAATCAACCATTATATTCAGGCTCAGACTGGGCCTCCGGAGGATGGGTGATTTCCGCGGTGGGCCCCAATTTGCTGTGGGCCCCCCAGGCCCTGGCCTCCGCATCCTGTGCCTGAACGCCCGGGCCCTGCATCCCGAGCACTCAGAGACTGGGCCTGGGAGTCGGGGACTAATGTCCCCGACTCCCGGGGTGCGCAGTTTCAGTGGAGCAGAGCGCCGCTAGCGCTCGGCTCCGCTGATCGCCCTGGCGGGCCTACGGCATTAGGCCTTAAGCCTGACGGGCGCCGGCCCCTACTGGTGACGTAGGCGCGCGGTGACGTCACATCACCGTGCCGCCTATGCAGGGCGCCAGTAGAAGCTGCCGGGGAGCGGCCGGTAGCGAGGTAAGTGGCTGTTTTTTGTTTTTTTTTTAAAACTACCTACAGGGGGCTCTGACTAGCTAAAGGAAGCCCGGACTATCAAAGGGGGGTCCAAATCCCTAATGGGGTTACTACCTAAAGGGGGCCCTGACAGCAAAGGGGGCTTGACTCCCAAAGGGGGCCCTAAAAGCAAAAGGGGGGGCCCATAGCTAAGGGGGGCAATGACTACCAAGGGGGCCCTGACTAGCTAAAGGGACCCTGACTAGCTAAAGGGGCCCTGACTATCAAAGTGGGTCCTGCAACAAAGGGGTCCTGTTCAAAAAAGGGGGGCCCTGACTATAAAAAGGGGGCCCTGATAGCTAAAGGGGGCCCTGACTCCCAAAAAAGGGGGCCCGACTCCCAAAAAGTGGGCCCTGACTAGTAAAGGAGGCCTGACTACCAAAGGGGGCCCAAATTTAGTAAAGGGGGCCCTGACTAGCTAAATCAAAAGGGGGCCCGACAGCAAAATATAAAGGGAACCCTGACTCCCTAAAACTAAAGGGGGCCCGACTACCTACAAACAAAGGGGCCCTGACTTCCTCAACTAGAAAAGGAGGCCCCTAACTACTGTAATTTACCAAAAGGAGACCCCTAACTCCTGTTAAACTCCTAAAGAGGCCCCAAACGCCGTTACTAACTTCAAGAGAACCTAACTCCCCTGTTCTACCAAAGGGGGTTCCTAATTTGCTTGCAGTATAAAAAAGGGGACCCACACTACTACAGCTTCCTAACTGGGCGAAACCACCTACCTACACCCAACTACGGGGGGCCCCACCAACCTAACTGTAGCCTACAACTTGGCCTAACTGTGCCTGCTTATCCACCGGGGGGATTTTTTACCTACCCACCTGGGGCTGGGTACCCCCCCAACCTCCCCTGGGGCTGGCCTCCCAACTTACCCAGCTTGGTTCCCATACCAAAATAGGGCCCTATTATTTCCCCTGGGCCTTGCCTTTTTTCCCTACTTACCTGGGGTCTTGTTTTACCCCGGGTAATGAAAATTAAAGGGGCAGCAGCCCATGTTGTAGCATTATCGCCAGGGGGTTAGCCCTCTCCCCACCCTCCAACCATTTAGGATACAACGTCTCTAAGTTATGGCTTGTACTCGCTCTCCCACCCCCCGGGAGTTTTTTTCCCAGGTGGAAATAGGTAAAAAGATGGGGGAAAAAATTTAGCATTCTAAGATATTTGTGTGAATTTTTTGAGGGATGAGTTTTGGCCCCCGGGCAAGTATCATGGCGGTTTTTGGAATGGTGCAGAAGAAAAGGGAATAAAAAACGATCATGGAGAAGAGAAAAAATTTATCAGTCAAGACATCTTGGGGGCCCTGGATGTCGGGGTTATTTTCTTCTATACTGGATCGGTGGATTGATTGTAATTGATGTGATGACGGGGTCGACCACTATGGGCTCTAAGGGGGTGTTGTAGGTTATCCGACTGGGGTGTCCCCGACCTTATGGGGCCCGATGGTGGGTTGTAGGTTATACCTGAGCTGGTGTCCTCCACTATATGGTTCTATAGGCGGTGTTGTGGGTTTTTAAACCTGAGCTGGTGTCTAACAACTATGTGGTCTCTATATGGCGGTGTTGTAGGTTAAAACCTGAGCTGGTGTCTGACCTCTATGTGGTCTCTATATGGTGGGGTTGTAGGTTATACCTGAGCTGGTTGTGACCACATATATGGTCTCTATATGGCGGTTTTGTAGGTTTTTACCTGAGTGGTGTCTGACCACTATATGGTCTCTATATGGCGGTGTTGTAGTTTATACATGAGCTGGTGTCTGACCACTATATGGTCTCTATATGCAGGTGTTGTAGGTGATACCTGAGCTGGTGTCTGACCTTAGTGGTCTCCATAGGGCCCCGGTGTTGTAGGTTATACCTGAGCTGCTGTTCTGACCTTTATGTGGTCTCTTTTATGGTAGTGTGGTAGGTTATACCTGAGCTGGTGTCTGACCTCTATGTAATTTCCATATGGCAGTGTTGTAGGTTATATTGGCACGGGTATAGTGGCAGTGTTCATGTGTCCCTGATTGTAAAAGTGAGGGAACACCTGACCCTGTGATAGGAGTTAGACTTTTACTTTCTTGCTGGTGTTTATTTTAGAAGGTGGTGAGGGGGTGTCCCAAGGAAACATGGGAATATTGTATGTGAGCCGGTGGGGGATATGGATAGAGCTACTTAGCCATGTGTCTATGATATGTTAGACTGAGAAATGTGTGACTCACTTGATATTGTACTACACAATACAGTTCTGTTTTGGACACTGTATTATGTGGTAAAATGGGCGCATTTATGTCCAAGAGGCCGGTAATATTTTCATGTACAGTAGGGTGGGCCCCCCAAGATCAACTCCACTGTGGGCCCCAGACCCCCCCCCAGTCCAACACTCATTATATTACAAGGAGGATTTTTATACATAAATATTATGTTTATATAAATAACTAGAAATAACTATAATAACCAAATAAATAATTGAATACCCCCCAAAAAATATATAAGTTAAGTCACTTCTAAAATTTAGACCTGTCGGAAATCTTGTCTCCAACTCCATTATCCAATAGGCTTCTTGCAGCCTTCCTTTGTCCAGTACCCTCATCTCAAAAGTTTATCCACTTTTTCTAGTGATATACATCCAAGGGAAGTCAAGGAACCAGTACGGACCTCTACAAAGTGTCGTGTGTCTCCTGAAAAATGTGACTCTAACTTTTTTATTCCCAGTACCTCTGGTGCATTGGGTACTAAGGTGATAGTGAGGCAAGCTTAGTGTCAGCCTTGTGATGATGGAAAACTGACACCAGGCTCCAGCGACAATAATGAAGTCGTTCCTATACCTCCATTACTAACAATGGAATAAAATTAAAAAAAAACAAACACAGAAACAACAGAACAAATGTAAATAAACACCGACATTAGCATTTGTTGAACCTTTTATTGAAGAAATGGATCCAGTACAGGTCCGATGTAGTCCAACAAATCTGACATAGTTCAATGGAAGCAACCTGTGAAAAAATAAAAACACTACAAAGGACATGATGGTACTAAACACCATCCCTTGCACCACCTGAGACTTATGGCTGCAACTGATATTCTGGGGGGTGCTAGGGATGGAATTCAGGATGCACAATATGATCCTGTGGGGTATAGGCAACAGCCGCAGTACAATTTCCAAAGGGTTGGTCTGATACAGTGCCTAACGAAAGTATTAGGCCCCCTTGATCTTTTCAACCTTTTGCCACATTTCAGGCTTCAAACATAAAGATATAAAATTTAAATTTTTTTGTGAAGAATCAACAACAATTGTGACACAATTGTGAAGTTGATCAAAATTTATTGAATATATTATACTTTTCCTTTTCCATAGGACAACAATCAGTCTACACTGCACAAATCTGGCCTTTATGGAAGAGTGGCAAGAAGAAAGTCATTTCTCAAAGATATCCATAAAAAGTCTTGTATAAAGTTTGCCACAAGCCACCTGGGAGACACAACAAACATGTAGAAGAAGGTGCTCTGGTCAGATGAAACCAAAGTCAAACTTTTAGGCCACAATGCAAAACGATATGTTTGGCGTAAAAGCAACACAGCTCATCACCCTGAACACATCATCCCTACTGTCAAACATGGTGGTGACTGCATCATGGTTTGGGCCTGCTTTTCTTCAGTAGTGAAAGGGAAAATGGATAAAATTGATGGGAAGATGGATGGAGCCAAATACAGGACCATTCTGGAAGAAAAGCTGTTGGAGTCTGCAAAAGACCTGAGACTGGGATGGAGATTTATCTTCCAACAAGACAATGATCCCAA
Organism: Phyllomedusa bahiana; assembly: GCA_025379985.1. Lineage (NCBI taxonomy): Eukaryota > Metazoa > Chordata > Amphibia > Anura > Hylidae > Phyllomedusa > Phyllomedusa bahiana. Next base: position 47,074 of record JAODAL010027936.1, on the reverse strand, counting down.
ACATAAAGCAAAATCTACAATGCAATGGGTCACAAATAAACGTATCCAGGTGTTAGAATGGCCAACTCAAAGTGCAAATCTGAATCCAATCGAGAATCTGTGGAAAGAGCTAAAAACTGCTGTTCACAAATGCTCTCCATCCAACCTCACTGAGCTCGAGCTGTTTTACAAGGAAGAATGGGCAAGAATTTAAGTCTCTCGATGTGCAAAACTGATAGAGACATATCCCGAGCGACTTGCAGCTGTAATCGCAGCAAAAGGTGGCATTACAAAGTATTAACTTAAGGGGGCCAAATAATATTGCACGCCCCACTTTTCAGTTTATTTTTTTTACAAAAGATTAAAATATCCAAAAAATTTCATTCCACTTCTTGTCCCACTTCTTGTTGATTCTTCACAAAAAAAATAAAATTTTATATCTTTATGTTTGAAGCCTGAAATGTGGCAGAAGATTGAAAAGCTCAAGGGGGCCAAATTCTTTTGCAAGGCACTATTTCTGTAAGCTGTGGCCTATAACTCCTATTCCAACCCTACTCCCACCATTTAGTTATGCAACACAAAATCCAGCTCCTCACCCCATAACAAACTCACCTCCACCTATAACCACATGCAAGTTTAAACATAGTTGGGAATGGGTATGGAGGTGCTGAAAAAGTGAGGATTCTAAGATATTTGTGTGGTAAATTTGGTAAAGTTGTCATGGTTGCTTAAACCAGATGAAGAAGAAAAGGGAAAGTGAACATCTTCAGTCATAGAAGACGTCATTTGTGAGTCACTGGATGTAACTGCACTGTAATCACTTATACAACTGCAGAGTATGTAAACAACTGGTTTCTACCCCTATGTGGTCACTGTATGATGGTAATATATGTCTGCATAGCGCCTGTGCCCACTGGCATTTTCCACTATACTGTCACTGTTTGGTGGTAATATTGGTAGTAGTGGTCGTAGTTTAATGTTTTATATTCAGATACAGAATGCTGGTATTATTAAGTCACTATACGGTGGTGATATGTGATCATGATGTGGTGGTATTATTTGGTCTGTGTATAGCGGATTTATAATAATATTAGTATTGAGATACTGATTTATGCTGTAACAGTATGGTCATAATTGTTGCTTGTATAGTGCTATGATTTGGTAACTGTGTGACCATTATTTGGAGGCATCATCCATAGAACATTGTCTTATAGCTGTTTGTAAGAAATTTTGTACATACGATATATTATTTTTATAAATACATCCAGTAACGGCACAATTGTGTTTTTTTCCAATTACAACTAGCTGAAGGTGGGAAGGGGTGCAGGCAGCATGTGTCTGGTTAGGGCCCGGGATTTAAAAACAAAAATTTGGTGGGTGGGTTGGCAATATTAGCCCTTCTTGCCTATGGCACCAAAATGCCTTGTCCCAGCCCAGCCACTTTGAAATACCAGTTTAATCATTTTTCACTTCAACTCCATAGACTTCTAAAACACCTGACATTTGTTCACTATAGAGACTAAAGTTATCACAAAAAACGATCATCAAAAATTCTAATGGATTAGAAAGCTAGAGTTAGGACCTGCACTTATCAGGCATTAAAGGCATGCAGTGATTTGAGAATATGCCATAAATCCTTGTTCCAAATGCCCCTTTAATTTTCACTAACATATTTTTCAAGCCTACCATGAAGTCAGATACATATTATTTATAAAACATTTATCGTCTGATTGAAGATTCCAATACAAGATGTTGTACGCGAGGCAGAACACAAAGGAATTAAAAGTGGATAATTAACTATTTGTAACTTACACCTTAGATATATTTTTTCTTTAGGACAATAGAATTGAAGAAAAATATTGAATGAAGTTGCAAAATACAAAGCAATCGATGCTAAGAGCTCAGCATAATGTTTTTAAGTTTCAAAAAGAATTCATGAGCGCAAATAAAACAGAATTACTATTCTCAGAGGAAGTAAAAAGCAGCACATGTATAGTTTTCCATAAAGCCGAGCTGTCAGGAAATGAAGGGCAACAGTTGCACAATTATGAATAAAATAGAAGGATAGCTGTACAAATTAACAAACAGAGTAAAAAAGGCTGTATTACTGCATTATAGGCATAGATTACAGGCAGCAATTTAAGTAACCTACTAAGCCTTAGCTAGTCTTTCCTTGACCTTGGGCAAAGGTTTAGTTTGATGATTTAGTCCTACCTTATATCTAAATCCCCAGCAATGGCAAATTGACAGATTGCACCCCTCCCTGACAACTTGGCACATTTCCTGTTGTTTACTCCCCCTGTCTATGCTCCTTTTTATTTGGCAGATTCAAAATATAATAGCTTATATGTCAGGTCAACACCAAAAGAGACAACCTTCATTAGTGGCATCAAAGAATGTAAGGTGTCTATGGGAGAGGCACCAAAACTGCAGATGTGCACTGTATTGGTGAATTGGCCCTACAAGTGGTATGCTGAGACTTTAAGTGCACCCCAAGAAGAAGAACCACAGAGACACAGCAAATGTAGGGGCTTGGCAGGCTTTACTCACGGTCCTAATTTGAGGGCCTCCAGTTACAGGCTGCATACACTTTAGTACAGTGCAGACAAATATTCCGCTTGAGGGTAATCACTGTCTTGTCTCCTTCCTCTCAATACAAAAGCTTCTGCAATGTTTGAATCACAGTCAAGCAAGAAGTGCTTGCCAACACTTCTCTGGCTATCTTCCAGGCCCAGCAGAATTATAGTCTACCTACTCTGATAGATGAGGCCTAGGGGTTCCTTATTCTCCAAGGAATCCTTGACCTGGCAACTGGCTATTCAGGGATAACAGCCTTTTTACCTTTCTCCTCATTGACAGTTTCCTCATTGCCTTCTTCCTCTATTTCTGTCTGTCTCTCACTTCATGTCTCACTTCTTAACTTCTTCTCTTCCTTGCCTGTGAACCTTTCTCCTTACTCAGGCTAGTGTAGATGGCATCTGCCTGTTTCAGCTCCACTGTTGGCTGATGGGCAGATGACCTCTTATGCTGGAACCATTGAACAAACACACATTGATCTCTAACCTGCTTAACAGCAACTAACTACTACCTATGATGGTAGATAGTAATCATGCATAAAGCCCTCCCTCCTTCTCCCAAGTAACATGGTTATTACTGATTGACAGCACCAACACCCAAAAATAGTTCAGAGTCATCATTGTCACTATTTACATATATTCACTGCAATACAATGAAGTATTAAATACGCATCACACCTATTGATAAATATTATACAGGAGACAAGCAAGTATCTGAGAGCCAGTTTTGCAGTTTCTTGCAGGTTACACACTCAAAACCTACAAGATTATGATGTCTTTATTGTTCACTGTAGAAACTGCAAGACTGGCTCTCAGTTACTTGTTTGTCTCCTCAACCTATAAATCAGAACTACCCTGCTCATCTCCCTTGAGCAGATTTCTATAGAACCTCATACAGGTACACTGCACTCTCTTTCTGAAGTCAAAATACTTCCCTCCCTTCTGCCTATTCCAACCACGGTTGTGCACAGGGCTCATCAGCACAACATGCACTACTACATTTGTGTCTGGATCTTCTTTTATTGTTTCCCTAATTCCAGCCATTTAACTCCATAGATGTCATCATTAGCGACCACAAAATCTAGCTGGTTTCAGAGCAAGTGTGCTCACTTTGTATGTTTCTTAAGCCTTTGAGTCCCATGTTAAGTCCAGTGATTTAGTATGCCTCTCTGTTTTACAATGGCGAGTATAATACACTACACTACACACAGTAAGTAGTGCATCATATTATCTGAGCAATCACAATATTGTGTTTTATTCCCCCATTGGGATTAGAAAATAATGAAAAAAAGTTAAAGACACTTAATCTCTTACCTTTTTCCCTGGGGAAAAAATTAACAAAGAAAGTTAAAACATATACACACATAGGGCGACATGTACGAATGGCATTGCACCAGATATCTAGCGTCTTTACAGCCCAATATCAGGTGCAGCCCTGTTCAAACATTTTTAAATCTCCCACACGCCACTTCGGGGCACATTGCATAGCGCCTGCAGCGCTTTGTAATGCGCCCGAACTAGAACCGTAAACGTTCTACATATTTGTAGCTTTTCTACTGCATTTCTGGGCGCATTACAGTTGGAACAGTTATACCACTATCAAAGTGGTATACCTGATCCCGAACTGTCGCCCGAGCACTAGAATGCACTTGATTTATGACCCGCTGTAGAGCAGGTTCATAAATCAGGCGCATTCTAGCCTTTTATTAGGCGCAAGAAATTTGGCAGGTTAACACCAAATTTCATGCATGTCACCCATAGTATCTCTGCACACAGAATTATGATGCCTTGATACAATGTAGTCAGTGTATAGCTTGTATAACAGTGTGAATTTGGTGTGCCCTCAAAATAATTCAACACACAGCCACAAATGTCTAAACCGCTGGCAACAAAAGTGAATACACCCCTAGGTGAAAATTGACAAATTGGAACATGTGCAAAGCCACAGCAGAGGACAGAGCAGGAGCGCAAACGGGTAGGTGCCGGTGAGAGCTCCACGACCCGGTCCGCAGAGCAAGTCGTGCAGGCAGCTGGAGAGTGCCGAGAAGAAGGGGGACAGATGCGACTGCAGACTGTGACACAGACCGCAGTGCAGCCGGGACGAAACATACCCCAACAGACTTACCATTGCAGCTAAAGATGATCCTATAAAGTATTGACTCAGGGGGGCTGCCACACTTTTCATATTTGTAATTTACAAAAGAATGTATCATTTTCTTTACTCTTCATGAATACTTGCTACTTTGTGTTGCTCTATCACAAAAAATATCAATAAAATATTTTTATGTTGGTGACGGTAACATTTAAAAATAAGAAACAGTTCAAGGGGTATGAATATTTTTGCAACCCACTGTAGATTCAGAATTTTGAGTCTTTTAGTTCCACAGGATCTGCAGTGCAACTACAAGTCCCAGTGTGGTCACATTGGGCCACATGTATAAAAACTGTCCAGGTATAAAATTCACTTTGCTTCCCATAGCAACCAATCAGAGCGCCCTTCTTATTTTTCCAGAGCACTATATGAAATGAAAGCGGCGCTCTGATGGGACTTATTAGCATTACCCACCTGGCTGGGAATCGTAGTTCTACAACAACTGGCAGAAGTGCTGCACTGTTGAGACACGGAGGATAAGGTTATATTTGAGGCATAGTCTGGTGCAAAGGTTCCCTTGCTGTCATGCAGGATGACCCCATCTTTCACCTTTTTCATCTCAGGCTTCTAGAGAAGGACGATTCTTGTTGCTGCCAAGGAACTTTTGTTGTGCAGGTTACATCTGTAACCAAGTTTAAGAGCACAGGAGGAACCAGAATAAGCTACTTGTGTCTATGGTACATACATGAAAAAAACGTTGAAATTCTTAGTTCGCATGTTTTTGGCCAAAAAATGCTCAAGCCACTCCCGGCTTACAACGGGATCTCAAGCGGGTGGTCCTACTCTATCTTATCTCTCACAAGGGTCAACTTCAGACCTCTCACTGTGCCAAACGGCCTTCAAAATGCAGAGAAAAAAATAAAAAAGCACCTACCTTACAAAACATAGTGAATTAATATAACAGCCTGTGGAGGTGGACATGGTGCAGCAAACCAAGATGGAGGTAACCATTCCTCCTTATATAGTTTAAAAGTAATATGTGCCAAATACAACGTATAGTTTTGCACAGAAAAACATTTCTGAAAAAAACATTGCAAACCTGGGTGCCACTGGCATGGCTGTGGCACATAAATATATGCGCACAGTCCAATACCAGTGGCACGCCACTGCTAAAAGGGCAAAAAACACATGGAAATCTCCAAAGAAGCATTTTATGCTACCTGCAATATATGAAAAAAACTTTGAGATTCTTAGTTCGCATGTTTTTGGCCAAAAAATGCTCAAGCCATCCCCGGCTTACAACGGGATTTCAAGCGGATGGTCCTAGTCTATCTTAACTCTCACAAGGGTCAACTTCAGACCTCTCACTGTGCCAAACAGCCTCCAAAATGCAGAGAGAAAAATAAAAAAGCACCTACCTTACAAAGCATAGTGCATTGATATAACAGCCTGTGGATTTTGGAGGCCGTTTGGCACAGTGAGAGGTCTGAAGTTGACCCTTGTGAGAGATAAGATAGAGTAGGACCACCCGCTTGAGATCCCGTTGTAAGCCGGAGGTGGCTTGAGCATTTTTTGGCCAAAAACATGCAAACTTAGAATCTCAAAGTTTTTTTCATATATTGTACGTAGCATAAAATGCTTCTTTGGAGATTTCCATGTGTTTTATGGTTCACACACACACTGCTTCGTAGCTTTACAAAGGTTTAACAGTAAATACCAAATCAATTGTCTACTGTATACTCATTTGTGCCAATCATCACACAGAATCCATGTTGCTGTTATCATAAATTACTAACACAGAATTTATTTGCACTACTAGACATAATCCTGCATGGCTATGCCTTACCAAAAGCACCGATAATATAGAGCTTGGAACACAAGTGGCCCAAGGGTCTTTCCACAGACCTCTTAACTTAAAGGGGTGTACACTACACAATGCTTGTTAGTCCATCGCGGTATGATAAAAAATAGAAAAAAAGAAGAAAGCTTACCTTGTGAACACTCTTGTTCCCTAGCAGTCTTGGTGATCCTTGGTGATCTTGGTGATTCTACAAAATGACTTCCCCATGGCTGCATATATTCACTGGCCGCAGAAGTTACGTGCTGGATATTGATCCCTGAAGAAGCTGCCTATAGTGGTGATACTTTATAATAAGAAAAAAGGCATATATAACAAATATAGTAGAAAAATGAGGTGAGGACCAAAATATCAGACTATATTCAGTATCTCACAAAAGTAAATACACCCCTCACATTTTTGTAAATATTGTCAAATCATGGGATAACACTAAAGATATAATACTTTGATACATAGTAAAATAGTCAGTGTACAGTTTGCATAACAGTATCAATTTGGGTAGTCCTTAAAAAACACACAACACATACCCATCAATGTCTAAAACGATGGCAAAAAAGTGAGTACACCCCAATTACCCAATTTGCCATTTTCCCTTCACAATGTCATGTGACTCATTTAGTGTTACAAGATCTCGAGTGTGTGTATGGGGAGCAAGTGTGTTAATTTTGGTTTTAACACTGGAAGTTCAAAATGGCACCTCATGGCAAAGAACTGTCTGAGGATCTAAAAACAAAATATTACTCTACATAAAGACGGCCTAGGCTATAAGAAGATTTCCAACACCCTGAAGCTGAGCTGCAGCACAGTGACAAGACCATATAGGGGTTTAATGAGATAGGTTCCACTCAGAACAGGCCTCACCATGGTCGACCAAAGAAGTTGAATGCACGTATTCAGCATCTTATCTAGAGATTCTCTCTTCAAAATAGATGCTGCTAGCATTGCTGAAGAGGTTAAAAGGGTGGGAGGTTAGCCTGTCACTGCTCAGACCATATGCCACACCAGAAACTTAGGGAAAGGCTCATGGGTGCAAAACTTCAGCTTTGGGCCCACCTACCCAACGGGCACCATTTGTGGACCACTACTTTTCAACCACAGGTTTCCGACTTTATGTGACAAATGCAGAAAATTATCTCAATTAAAAGGAATTGTCCAATAGAAGAAATTATTTTTGTAGATGGAGCCAAGAAAAATAAGTTATATAGCCAAAGCGTCTGTTTCCTCTTGCCTATCCTTCACCACCCAAAAAAATAAATAAAAAAAAAGAATAAATAAATAAAAAAATGTTATGGGGTGAACAGGAATAATGCAATTGTGCCTCCTGGGGACAACCCTGTTTTATGGGTTTAGATTTTGTTGGAGTTTATGCCGAACAGCTTAATTGACTTATCTGTATTCTGTGGGTCAGTATACATACAAGGGCTACATTATCACTACTATTTAGTGACTAATACCATCATAATATTACTAACCAAACCGGTATACCAAGACCAATAATACCAATAACAACAATACACATAGATCATATAATACCGCCACATATCACTACATATACTAACACTATCATAATGTTATTGACAAGATCAATATATGAAAAACAATAATACTAATAACAAATAATACAAGGACCAAATAATACCGCAACATCATGACCACATATCACCACCATAAACGATTTGAATAATACCATTGTACTGTTACTGAGTATAAACCGTTACACTTTGACAGCTATTAACACCATACAGGGACTATATAGTGTTAGATAGAACTGTTCCGAGGGTTTGCAGCCATATAAGTGATTACAGTGCAGTTTCATTTAGGGACTCACAAGTGACGTCTTTTCTAAAGAGAGAGGTTCTCTCTTTACTTTCTTCATCCAGTCCAGACCATCATGATGTCTATTCCCGGCCACAACTTGTCCCTGCAGAATTTACCACTCTAAATTAGACTCTAAACAGTGAAAGTGCCTACAGCCAATTACTGGACCCCCATTTTTGCCACCCGTAGGTAGGAACACACTCCATATAGTAGACAGAACCCCCCCATCTTCCCAAATTAGACAGGCAGATAGGAAGAAGATGCTTCTTTTAGGTAGATTAGACCCTAGAAAATAGTCAGATAAGTAGGCAGACTCTTCCTAGTAAGTAGATAATGTCATTCTTCAGTATAGGGCCCCTTCTGGGAGGTAGATAAGTAAATAGGACCCCCTCTAGTATATATTTAAGTAGATAGTACCACTTCTAGTAGATAGGCAGGTAGTTAGGGCCCCTTCTAGTAGGTTGGTAGATAGGGCCCCTTCCAGTAGGTAGGCAGGTAGATAAGGCCCCTTCTAGCAAAAACATAGGTAGATAATATTCCCTCTAGTAGGTAGGTAGGTAGATAGGTAGGACCCCTTCTAGTAGGAAGGTAGACAGAGCCTCTTCTAGTAGGTAGGTAGATAGGGCCCCTTCTAGTAGGTCGCTAGGTAGATAGGGATCCTTCTAGTAGGTAGTTAGATAGGGGCCCTTCTAGTAGGTGTGGAAGATAGGGTCACTTCCAGTAGATGACGGCAGTGAAAGCTGCCTCACTGAGTCTATGGGACCCAGCGATGCAGCTGTGTAGCAAGGGGGAGCTGTGGGCCCCTCTGGCTCAAGGATCTGGTATCAACTGTGACTGCTGTGCTTGTAGCTATGCCACTGCACTTCACACTGCAACAAATTGGTCTGCCTGGCTGTCGTTCCAGAAGAAAGTCTCATCTAAAGGTGCACAATATAGCCCACAAATAGTTTTCTAAAGACAAGCAGACACCATAGTCTGAAACCATGAAACCATGTCCTTTCGTCTGATGGGACCAAGATAAAATTATTTGGTTCAGATGGTGTCAAGCGTGTGTGGTGGCAAACAGGTGAGGAGTACAAAGACAAGTGTGTCTTGCCTAATGTCAAGTACGGTGGTAGGAGTGTTATGGTTTGGGGCTGCTTGAGTGCTGTCAACTGTGGGGAGATACAGTTCATTGAGGGATCCATGAATGTGAACATGTGCTGTGACATATGAAAGCAGAGCATGATCCCCTCCCTCTGGTTACTGGGTCTAAGGGCAATTTTCTAACATGATAACGACTCCAAACAGACCTCCAAAATGACTACTGCCTTGCTTAAGAAAATGAGGGTAAAGGTTCTGGACTGGCCGAGCATGTCTTCAGACCTAAACTGTATTGATGTGGGTGTCTTTAAAAGGAAGGTGTAGTAGTGCAAAGTCTCTAACATCCACCAGCTCATCACGGAGGAGTAAAAGAGGATTCCAGTGACAACCTATGAAGCTTTAGTGAATTCCATGAGAGAGTTAAGGCAGTGCTGGAATATTGGTAGCCCCACAGAATATTGATACTTTGAGTACAATTTGTCCATTTTCCATGTACGACAGGTTTTTAGGTGTTTAAGGGCTGACCTCCTCTATGCCAAGCTCGAGAAGTGCCTGTTCCACCAGAAAAGCCTTCCATTTCTCGGATACATTATTTCTGACAGGGGTCTGCAGATGGATCCCACTAAATTGTCTGCCGTCCTGCAGTGGCCACGACCTGTGGGCCTCTGAGCCATACAGAGGTTCCTGGGCTTCGCCAACTGCTATAGGCAGTTTGTGCTACACTTCTCTTCGCTGGTGTCCCCAATAGTAGCCTAACAAAGAAAGGTGGTAATCCAAAGCACTGGCCGCCAGCGGCTGAATAAGCCTTCTTAAAGCTGAAGTCTGCTTTCGCATCTGCCCCTGTACTCTCCCGGCCCGATACAGAGAAACCGTTCTTCTTAGAAGTCAATGCCTCATCAGTGGGGGCCAGGGCTGTGCTTACCCAAAAGGGGCCCAAAGGCAAAACCCTCACGTGTTGGTTTTTTTTCCAATACCTTTTCCTCTGCAGAGAGAAACTATTCCATTGGGGACCAGGAAATACTGGCCATCAAATTGGCCTTGGATGAATGGCGCTATCTCCTTGAGGGGGCTCGTCACCCGGTCAATATCTACACCGACCACAAGAACCTCCTTTCTCTTCAGACGGCCCAACAACTAAACCCATGCCAAGCCTGATGGTGTCTCTTCTTTTCCTGGTTCGACCTTTTTGATTAATTTCTGCTTGGCAGTGAAGAATGTCAAGGCTGATGCTCTCTCCCATGCCTCTGATGTGATAGGAGATGAACCAGCCCCATGGCACATCCTTCCTCCTGAGAGGCTGATCTCAGCTGCGCCAGTAGATCTGCAACAGATTCTGCCGGGCAAGACATATGTGCGTCTGGCTCTACGGAAGAAGAAACTGAGTTGAGGACATTGCTCTCAAATGGCTGGTCACCTGGGGGTGCAAAAATTTTGCTCTCTCATCTCCCGTTTTTATTGGTGGCCCGGTCTAGTTAAAGATATTTGTGAGTTCGTGGAATCTTGCTTCACCTCAAGTTGCCTCACCTCAAGCCAGCAGGCCTGCTGCAGCCACTGCCGATTTCCAACTGTCCTTGGACCCACGTGGCTATGGACTTACTGACCTCCCACCTCCCTCCGGTAATACTGTTGTCTGGGTGGTCACAGATCGCTTCTCAAAGATGTCTCACTTTGTTCCTCTGCTGGGTCTACCCTCTGCTCCTCGTCTTGTCATCTATTTTTTCAACACATTTTCCGGCTGCATGGGCTTCCTTGGCATATAGTTTTGGACCGGGGGTTCCAATTTGTTTCGAGGTTCTGGCACTCCCTCTGTACCAGAGCTACAAGTGAAATTGGACTTCTCTTCTTCCTATCACCCTCAGACTAATGCGCAAGTGGAGAGGGTTAATCAGATTGTGGGCAGCTATCTGCGCCACTTCGTTTCTGCGTGTCAGGACGACTGGGCCAATCTGTTACCTTGGGCAGAATTCTCATACAATTCGTTAGACTCAGAGTCTGCTAGGGTCGCTCCCTTCTTCATTGTTCACAGACAACATCCACGCCCACCACTCCCCCTCTCGGTGCCCTCTGAAGTTCCTGCTGTGGAGGATCTGGTCAGAACCTCATCTGGGATCAGACACGTCAGTCTCTACCATGGGCTTCTACTCGCAGGAAGACGCAAGCCGACAAAAAGAGAAAACCCCCGCCAATCTGCTCCCCTGGAGACAAAGTATGGTTGTGGGCTAGATACATTCGTCTCAATATCCCCAGCTACAAACTGGGTCCCCGTTTCCTCTGACCGTTCGAGGTGTTGAAATGCATCAGTCCAGTGGAATATAAGCTCTCAATCACGGAAGATAAGGAAAGTATTCACGGCACTCACCACTGCTTCGCTTTAAAAAGTCCTTCTTTATTTCTTATTCCCAGCACATATCCCGTGGAGGGGCTGACAAACATTGTGGTTATGAACCGGGAGCACTATGTGAAGGAAGCCTACCGGAACTAAATGATAAGTCTACGTACTGTAAACTAGATTGGGATCCAACTAGAAAATTTCTGGAAAAATTGAAAAGTTTATTAAGAAAGGGAGTAGATGTAGGTTTTTTATCGAATAGGTTGATGAAAAAATTACTTCCAACGAAACCATCTAAACCAAACTGGTATTTCATACCGAAGATACATAAGGATTTAGAACATCCTCCAGGACGCCCAATAGTTAGTAGTAGAGTTTCACTTACTGAACCCCTTTCACAATACCTGGATTGGTATTTACGTCCCTTGTTGAAAAATATACCATCCTTCTTGATGGATACGAAGAATCTGTTACAGAAATTAGAACAGATCCAAGTATTGCCTTCCTACAGAGTGGCGACCATAGATGTGGTTAGTTTATACACAAGGATTAAACATTCAGATGGTATTCAAGCATTCAAGACATTTTTGATCAGACAAGAGATAGAAACAGCACATGTAGAGTTTATATGCCAAGCACTTGATTTTGTCCTCAGTCATAATGCGTTCAGATTTATAAATCAATGGTTTTTACAAATAGTTGGCACTGCCATGGGTACGCCTGTCGCACCCACATTTTAAAATCTGTTTCTAGCTATCTGGGAAGAGGGATATGTTTATAATGTAAATAATCCCTTTCTAAAACACATAGTTGAATGGTCCAGATATATAGATGACGTGTTACTAATTTGGTTCGGATCAGAACAGGAGTTTAATGAATTTATGGAATATCTAAACATAAATGAAATGAACATGCAGTTTACATCTACATTTGGAGGTCAAACAGTGGAGTTTTTAGATGTAGAAATTACATTGAAAGAGAGTAAAATCAAAACATAGGGGTATCGAAAACCCACGGCAACAAATGCCTTGTTACACAATGATAGCTTCCACCCACCACATGTACAATCTAGCTTACCGTATAGCCAGTTCATAAGATTAAAGAGAAATAATAGTGATTATAGTGATTTTTTAGAACAATCATGTGAACTTATGGATAGATTGAGATTGCGGGGTTAAGGTGAAAACAACATTTCTAAATCATTTCAAAAGGCAATAAACATAGATCTGAACTTCTGAGAAATAAACCCAAATATGAACAGACAGATCGAAGCATAGTTTCTTTTGAATTTAGTCCCATGTCTGAACAAATTAGGAACATTATAAGACGACACTGGCATATATTGCAAAGTGATGTACAATTAGAGGAGAAAACCCATAAGCCACCCATTATTTCGTTTAAAAGAAGTACAAACTTGAGGGACGAGTTAATAAGAAGCAGACTTAGAGATTGTAAAAAGACATGGCTGCACAGAACATTCCCGCAGGGTAATCATAGGTGTAATAACTGCTCCTTCTGTAAACACATGGAGATAAACCCCGCTATAAGATTAGGAGAATTACAAATAAATGTCAAGCAGTTTATTACATGCAGATCGGACTTCGTAGTATATGCCATTTGGTGTAAATGCGTTTTTTTCTATATAGGAAAAACTATCAGACCCCTTTTCAAAAGAATTAGGTAACATTTTTACTCCCTAAAACGGGGAAGGGTGAACCCCGCTTCATAAAGCATATAACAGAGATACACAATAAAGATACTACAGAAGTCCGTTTTGCAGGTATACAAAAGGTGTTCTCACCGGCAAATGGAATGGATCGTCATACTAGGTTATTGCAATGTGAGGCTGAGTGGATACTAAAAACAGATGCATTAGGGAGATTAGGTTTAAATGATAGAAATGACTTGTCTTCTTTCCTATAGAATTAATTGGATTTTAACGTTAGAATAATATAGAGTTTGTTTTGTTACATTTTGTGAATGAAAGGTCATGTGACCGGGGGATAGGAAGTCAAAAGGGCGTTCACACGCCACTTCTAGTGAGGCCAGGAAGAAGCGTGGTGCCCGCGCGAAACGGCTGTTGCCTGTGAAGTGTGTCCATTTGTCAGCCCCTCCACGGGACATGTGCTGGGAAAAAAGAATAAAGAAGGACTTTTTAAAGTGAAAAAAAAAAAAAGCAGTGGGAGTGCCTTAAAATATTTCCCATTTCGTGATTGTGCCAAAGATTTTTACCTATCACTGAGCACCACCGTGTAAGCTATGGAATAGCAGTATCGCAAGGGAGAGCTGTATAAACACCCGATATTGGAAAAAGGTAGTGCCGAGACGGATGTTTGTCTGCCTGCCAAGTGTGTAATATAAGCTCTGTCTTCCCCCCATGATGCAGGTCCCGAACTCCTTCCATGTCTCCCTCCGGAAACCAGTTATCCTGAATCGTTTCTCCCAGAAGGTTGCTCCTCTGACTCCCGAGGCTGACGCCATGAATGTCTTTTCTATAAAAAGGAGGTTTTGGCCATGAAGACGATCAGGGAAAAGCGACATCTCCTTATTGACTGGAAGGGGTTCGGGCATGAAGGAAGGTCCTGGGAACCAGAAGACAACATCCTGGACCACAGCGTAATCCAGAAATTCCTCCAGGCCAAAAAGAGGGGGAGGCCAAAGGGGGGGTACTGTCATGGGTGCCCCCGCAACCCTCACCCCAGGTTGCGAGCGCATCCGTGTCCCACTGGCGAGTAGCGCCGCGAACTGCATGTCGGGCCACAGGCACGCTCACTCCGCTGCTTAGTCCCCTTCCTACTTACCCAGTCGCGCTCCTGCTGAGGTCTCAGCTTCCCAGTGCGCACGTCCCCGCCTCCTAGGGCGCGTGCTGGCACTGTTACATTTAATGGGCCAGCGCACCAGTAATTTCCTATTGCCAATCGCTGCCCCTATTTAAGCCTGCCCCTTCCTGATCCCCTTGCTGGATCTTTAGTGCCTAATAGCCTACAGAGAAAGCGTTTCCTTGAGTCTTGTCCGTTATACCGTGTACCGTACCGTTTGCCTCCGTCTCTCGACTACGAACCATTGCCACCTGTCCTGACCTTCCTGCCTGTCCCCGACTACGAGCTTGCCTTATGATTCTGTACCACGCTACACCTCAGCTGCCTCCTCAAGCAAGTCACATCAGGGGTAGCGACCTGGTAGACTCCTGCCGCAGCAAGTCCATCCCACTTTGCGGCGGACTCTGGTGAATACCGGGACCTACTTAGATTTTGCTCCCTGGCGTGGCCCATACCATAGCCTGTGGTGGTCCATTGGATGCACTACCGCTGTGCGTGACATAATATTTACAAAAATGTGAGGGGTGTACTCACTTTTGTGAGATACTGTATATGGTCTGATATTTTGGTCCTCACCTCAATTTTCTACTATATTAATTATTTGACTGTATACCTTTTTTCTTATTATTCTCATTCTGCATTTTAAAACTTTTGGTATACCTTTGTATATGTTTGATATTATCTAGTGGTAGTGTTTTTAAGATTGTTTATATTGTCCTGTATGGTAAATATAAATTTATTGGGTTATATGGAGAACTTTGATTTATTTTTACATTGGTCCATGTTGTACTCTTGCGGTCCTTTTGACCTTTTTAGTGTTTTAAAATTGTTGTCTCAATAAAGGATTTATTAGTTAAATGTTATTGGTTGTTGCGCTTTTATGGTGTGCCTCTTTCTTTTCAATTTTAATTGTGTTCTTGGTACATCTACTTGCACCCAATTTCATTCCTTGCTATTTGTAGCATTCTTTATTTTCTGTGTGGTGCCCATTCCCTTTTTGAAATTATGTGCTGGATATACAACACATGACCGTTGCAGTCCTTCATTGGCTCCAGGTTGACATGAAGAATGAACAGAGAAGTCATCTGCCAGGATCACCGGGATGGTCACAGAAATGGAATAAGAGTATTTAAGAGGTAAATTTTCTTCTTTTCTTTTTATCATGCCACAATGGACTCACAAGAATTTTTTGTAGTGTTGTAACATCCCTTTAAAACTCTGATTCATTCATTCATGTCACTAATCTTATGTGTAGCCACGCCTGTATCCACATTCATAATCCACACCCCTTGTATGTGTATTAAAATGGGAGTTTTTTTATTTTTTTATGTGGCAGCCCAAGTGAGAAAGAAGTATTTTTTCCTATTATGTGGGCTAAGTTGGTTATAGTTGGGATAACAATTAAAAAATGTTTGCATTGTAATATCAGACATACTATAGCCCATTTACAAGATTGCACAGTTTCTAGAAAAAAATGTAGACTCTCAATTGATATTGCATGCAACCTCTTTAATTTAATCATTTAACCATGAGCGATACTATGCAACTCTGACCAGAGTACTAATTATATATTTGTTTGTTACCATTTAGGAAGCCTTTATATTAGTTTTCTTTTTAGATTTGGGACAGAGCAGAGTTAAAAAAAAAAATACTTCCATTGACATTTTTAAGTTAATCAGACAGTTGTTCGGCTGGTGAAATATTAATATATTTGGCTTACTGAAGCCTAGTTTCTAATAAGCATTTTCAAAGCTGACATTATCTGCAGTAAATCTAAAATACTCCCTATATAATAGACATATAAATAGATCATATATCTGCTCAGTGCTTAGTACACACACTTCTGGGGGGACAATCAAACTAAATATACTCAGTGATTTCATGAACTTTCCAACTTGCTCACTTACTTAATGGGTTTTGAAAACTTGTGTTTTATGGCTACTGTATGTATAATAAAAAAAAGAAATTTAAGTTCTCGAGTGAAGAAAACTCAGCTCAGTGCATATAAATATTTCTGGCCACAAATCCTTTATGCATTTTTCACCATGTTTAAGCACTTTGGGAACTGTTGGTTGAATAATAAATAAAGAATAAGAGAAATAATTTGACATATGTTGAATATAGTAGTTGTAGTGGGCAACATTTTACCTAGTAAATAACAGGGTAGTAATATTGTCAATGCTGTTCCTTAAAACACTTTTTTCTTGCATTTTTTTTTTTTCTGTTTGGTGGGGGAGAATCATCCTTAAAAGTTCACTATAATGAATGGAGAAGCCGATTCTGAATACACTGTACATCTATGTATTAAGTACCATAGATAATACTGTAAACACTAAGATATGGATCATTATCATACAGAAGTGATAATTAGGATCTAAACTGAACCTAAATATATTAATACATAATGTGTGCCAACTACGACTAAAACTCAATAAGTGGGATGTTGACTTGCTGGGAAGATGTATAAGTGCCAGACAGTAGACAGAAAATACAAAATATCCCTGAAACATAACCTTTAATAATGAATATACTCCCAAAAGAAATCTAGACAAGTAATGACCATATGTATTTCAAGGACCATAAATAACAGTTGGTATTTGATTAACACATATCATGAAAAACTCACCACTAAAAGTGCCATCTTCAATATTGTAGCCAGAATTTGTATCACCAAGAAGACAATGGCAAATTTTGTATTCTTGGAGAACAGAGATTAAAAGGGTAAAAGGTAGAAGTGATAATCTAAACTACCCCTAATTCTTACCATATGATGTCTTTTAGCTGGGTGACCGCCCTGAAAAGCTGGCCACAGAATTAGCCTTCAGAACCATAGAAATTGTTGCGAACGGCGCCGCAGCCCGCAACTCAGGCTGCGGGCGCCGCCGCAGCTCTGCCCATGCCCCTGCTTCTGGGGCGGGTGCTGCCGCTGCCTGGGTGTCGGGCGACGGGGGCACTTGCTCCCCTGCGTGCCGGTATTCACACCGCCGCGCTCCCATCTGTCTGCAGCCTCCCGCTAATTGGGTAATTGGGTAATTACCGGTCGCTGCCTCTATATTACCTAGGCGCTTCCGCCCACTCTCTGCCGGATCTTTAGTGCCTTTACCTATAGAGAAAATGTTTCCTGAAGTCTTGTCCTGATCTTCCATGTACTGTACCATTTGCCTCTGTCTCCTGACCACAAAACTCTGCCGCCTGTCCTGACCTTACTGCCTGTCCCCGACTACGAGCCTGCCTAATGATTCTGCACCACGCTATACCTCGGCTGCCAGCGCAAGCAAGTCACGTCAGGGGTATCGACCTGGTAGCAAGTCCATCCCGCTTTGCGACGGGCTCTGGTGAAAATCGGGAACTACTTAGACTCCGCTCCCGGGCGTGGCTTACACCATCGCTTGCGGTGGTCCAGTGGTCCACTTCTATGACCGGGACCGTTACAGTAAGATCCGGCCATGGATCCTGCCAAAGTACCATTGCCCAGTGTGGCGGACCTCTCTCGTGTGGTTGCCCAACAGTCTCAGCAACTGGCCCAGCAGGCGCAACAGCTGGATCAACTGACCACCATGACGTAGAGGTTCGTGGTCGAGGAAGGAAGGTCAGGCAGGAAGGTCAGGGCAGGCAGCAGAGATTCGTGGTCAGGAGACGGGACCTAAGGGCAAGATGGTCAACTGTGACTTCTTCTCCAAGACCTTCTCCCCAGCGGAGAGGAATTAAACCATCGGAGATCGGGAGTTATTGGTTATCAAGTTGGCCTTAGAAGAATGCTGTTATCTCCTGGAAGGAGCTCGGTATCCCATCACCATTTACTCTGACCATAAAAATCTTCAGTTCCTCCAATCAGCTCAATGCCTCA
Source organism: Phyllomedusa bahiana (assembly GCA_025379985.1). Lineage (NCBI taxonomy): Eukaryota > Metazoa > Chordata > Amphibia > Anura > Hylidae > Phyllomedusa > Phyllomedusa bahiana. The sequence continues at coordinate 28,673 of JAODAL010027936.1, read as the reverse complement.
ACCCACGTCAAGCCAGGTGGTCCCTCTTCTTCTCGCGCTTCGACTTTCAGATACATTTTCGACTGGCAGAGAAGAACGTCAGGGCCGATGCGCTCTCCCATGTCTCCGATGTGTCGGGGGAAGAGGGCGTTCCCCAGCATGTAATTTCTCCCGATGCTTGATTTCTGTGGCTCTGATTGATTATCGAAAGGTGCCCCCAGGTAAGACTTACGTCCGTCCTGCGCTCCACAGGAGAATTTTGAAATGGGGACACTGTTCTATAGTGGCCGTTCACCCAGGAGCTCGCAAGTCATTCCTCCTAATCTCCCGTTTTTACTGGTGGCCGGAACTTGCGAGGGACGTCAGGGAATTCGTGAAGTCCTGCGTTATTTGTGCCCGTAACAAGACCTCTCGTCACAAACCCGCAGGTTTGCTCCAACCTCTGCCCATCCCTTGGACCCCTTGGTCACATGTGGTGATGGATTTCATCACTGATCTTCCGCCCTCTTCGGGCAATACGGTCATCTGGGTGGTAGCGGACCGTTTTTCGAAGATGGCACACTTTATCCCTTTGCCAGGTCTACCATCTGCTCCCCATTTGGCCAGCCAGTTTTTTCTACATATCTTCCATCTACACGGACTTCCCAGCATATTGTCTCTGATCGGGGGTCCAATTCGTGTCGAGGTTCTGGCGGGCCCTCTGCTCTCGGTTGCAAGTGAACCTGGACTTCTCCTCAGCCTACCATCCGCAGACGAACGGACAAGTGGAGAGAATCAATCAGATCCTGGGGGGCTATTTGTGGCACTTTGTTTCAGCGCTACAGGATGACTGGGCCAGCTTACTTCCTTGGGCAGAGTTTTCCTATAACTCCCTGGATTCGGAATCCACTGGTACCTCTCCGTTTTTCATTGTGTATGGCCATCATCCCCGCCCTCCGCTACCATTGTCTTCTCTTTCTGATGTGTCGGCAGCGGATACTTTGGTCCGAGTTATGCTGACCATTTGAAATCAGACGCGCCAGTCTCTGCAGCATGCGTCCACACGCATGAAGACTCATGCGGACAAAAATAGAAGACCCCCCCTAGTTTTCTCCCCTGGCGACAAAGTGTGGCTTTCGGCCAGATATATCCGGCTCAAGGTCCCCAGTTACAAACTAGGTCCCCGTTATGTAGAACCATTTGAAGTACTCAGGCGCATCAACCCGGCTGCCTATAAACTCCGGCTCCCACCCACCATGCGTATTCCTAACTCCTTCCATGTCTACTTGTTGAAATCTATGGTCCTGAACCGCTTTTCCCGGAAGATTGCTCCTCCGTCTTCCGAAGCGGAGTCCACCAACATCTTCACCGTGTAGGAAATCCTGGATGTGAAGACCATCAGGGGAAAGCGGCATTTCCTTATCGACTGGAAGGGGCTTGGGCCTGAGGAAAGATCATCGAAACCGGAGGACAACATCCTAGACCGTGAGTTGGTGCAGAAATTCCTCCTGGCCAGGAAGAGGGGGAAGGCTAAAGGGGGGGGGGGTACTGTTGCGAACGGCGCCGCAGCCCGCAACCCGGGTTGCGGCTCCACCGCAGCTCTGCCCGTGCTCTTGCTTCTGGGGCGAGTGTCGCCGCTGCCCGGGTGTCGGGCGACGGGCGCACTCACTCCCCTGCGCGCCGTTACTCACGCGGCCATGCTCCCGTCTGTCTGCAGCCTCCTGCTGCCCGGCTCAGTGAAGTATAAAGGGTAATTGACGGTCGCTGCCTCTATATTACCTGAGTGCTTCCACCCACTCTCTGCCGGATCTTTAGTGCCTTTGCCTATAGAGAAAGCGTTTCCTGAAGTCTTGTCCTGATCTTCCGTGTACCGTACCGTTTGTCTCCGTCTCCTGACCACAAACCTCTGCCGCCTGTCCTCACCTTACTGCCTGTCCCCGACTACGAGCCTGCCTTACGATTCTGCACCACGCTATACCTCGGCTGCCGCCACAAGCAAGTCGTGTCAGGGATATCGACCTGGAAGACTCCCGCCGCAGCAAGTCCATCCCTCTTTGCGGCGGGATCTGGTGAAAACCGGGACCTACTTAAACTCTGTTCCCTGGCGTGGCTTACACCAACGCTTGCGGTGGTCCAGTGGATCCACTTCTACGAACGGACCGTTACAGAAATACCCTAATATATTACTCAAAGTCTATACCCAAACACGTTTCTGCTTTCAAAACTTTGCTGCTTCATCAGTTGCTTGGAAAGGACACAAAATAAAATCACATACCATAGCCAGCGCTGTATATTGGTGATGAGCGAACCCTAAAAAGTTTGAGTTCGAGTAGAACTTTGAACTTAGAGGAGTTTGGTCCGAAGTTCGATTCAATTGAAGAAGATGTTCGGGTTAACTTTTATACCTTTACAGGTGAAAAAGAGTGGAGAAGCTGTAATTACTATCCATAACAGTAAACTGGATAAGTGGAATAATTTAGTGAAGAAAATTTGGCTCTTAGAGTGACAGAAAAAAATTTAGAGGCTAAAATACTTCATTCCTTTCAATGGCTAACTGAGAAGAGAAGAAAAGCTTGCAAGCAGGAGCATAGCTATAGGTAGTGCAGCAGTAGCAGCTGCTATGTGGCCCTGCATCCTGAGGGGGCACAAAAGCCATGGTAACTGGCAGGAGCCCCATTTCATTTTTTGCTCCTGGGCCCAAGAACTTGAAATTATGCCTCTGCAGGCTGGACTAGATTAGATGGCAATACCATTGGTGGCAGCGAGAACATGCCAATGGGGAGCATGGAGGTTTCGGTTCAACAAAATTAGGGCGGGCAGTACCATTGGTGGCAGCGAGAACATGGCAAAGGGGAACAGCAATTTTCCGGTTCGACAAGATTAAGCAGCAGTACCATTGGTGGCAGCGAGAACATGGCAATAGGGAGCAGTGAGGTTTCGGTACAACAAGATTAGGTGGCAGTACCATTGGTGGCAGCGAGAACATGCCAATGAGGAACATGGAGATTCCGGTTTGACTTGATTAGGCGCCGTACAGCAGCCTGTCTGGAAGCTAGCCTTCTGTATACCAGGTGTGGGAACATAAGAAACGCTTTTACCCCAACCATCCCAGAGCCAAAAGCCTCAATGTCAGCACTACCAGACTTTTGGCCTTGGAAATGTTGCCTTTCCACCTGGTAGAAGATGGGTTCCGGCACGTCATGGCCGTAGCATGCCCTCAATGTCAGATGCCGAGCAGGCATTTCTTCGCCAGAAAATCTGTATCAGCCCTGGTCTGCCACTTTGCAGAAAAGATCTACAGTGCATTGACTGTAACTGTGTCCACCAAAGTCCATCCCACCACAGATACATGGACTAGTAAGCACAGTCAAGGACATTACAGCTCACTGACTGCTCATTGAGTGAGTTTGGTGGATGACAGTGCCTCTGGTGATGGGTCTCAGCCGACACTCTTCAACACTGCTGGGATGGTGCAGAGTCCAGATCCCCAACCTCGACAGGTAGCCTCACGTGCCAAGAGAAACCAGGTCGTTTTTCAAATTAATTTGTCTTGGAGAAAGTCAACACAGGTAAAGAACTGTGGACGGCTCTTTTAAAGGGGAATGGGTGCAAGAACTGGCACAGGCAAGGTAGTGTGCGACAAGGGGAGCAATCTCTTTGCTGCCTTTAAGATCGGTAGACTTAGCACTTGCCAGACACATGTCATGAACCTCTTTGTGCAGAAATTTCTCAAGCGCTAGCTAGATCTTTACTGTTGGTGGGAAAGGGCTTGCGGTCTTAGTACACTTTCGGCGTTCGAACCCTGTTCAGCCCGATGGCGCTTTGCGCATGTCTGGCTCCCCGTCAACCATTGTTGTTATGTGGAAACAGCTGGAATTCCCCCCTCCACTGCTCCAGCGATTGGGGCAACGGTAATCCCATTAGCAGTAGAAGTGTTGCTTGCCTGACTAGAGTTGTTCGGATTCGGGGGTTGCCTTTTTGGGGGTTTAGAGGGGTGAAAGAATCTTGCACCACCTTTGGCGTTTTGAAGAGGAAAAAAAGGTCCCCGGGAACAATCCCCTTTTAAAACATGTCTTCTGGTTATATTTATATGGAACAAACATTAGGCACTTGCGGCGCGGGGCCCAGCAGTGATGGAAGGGAGAAGGAGGGGCAGAACAGGCCTTACTCGCCGGAGGAGTTCTAGGTCGGGGGTGGGTAAGGATAGCAGTTCAGCTCACGAGTAGAGAATGGGGGCTTACAGGGCTTGGTGATGGTCGGATGGGGGAAGTGGTGGAGGAGAAGAGGCAGGGTAGAACCATGCTATGATACCCTCAGGGGTAGAGGTTGGCCGATTAAGGCGGGGGGAGGAGGAAAAGGGGACGATCTGATAGTCCCCTCTCCCCCGGGGTTTTGGGGAGGTATTGCGCTTCGGACATGAGTGTTTGGAGTTACTTTTCCTGCAACATGATCCAGATAAGGCAAAAAAATGAACAGCGATTCTGGAGGGCCCACCTTCCTTGACCCATGTTACAAGAAAAAAAGTGAGAAATTTTCCCTTCCACCACAAAAATTGACAGTGGAATGAAAAATTTTTGGACGTGTCATTGACAACTCGGAATTTTTACTCTTCATATTCAAATGCACAGGGGAAACAACATCGCAATGCGGCAGCAGTGGAAGGGAAAATAGCCCAGCGGCAGTGTATAACCCTAGGGTTTGACATTTGGAAATCCTTTTTACCCTCCCCAACATCTGCCAGAGGGCAGCATTCGACACACAAGACCTTCTTAAGACCTGGTCCTTGATCCTGCAGTAAACATAAATGTTTTTGGTTTAGTTGGCCCCATTTTACTTCTGGGTGCCCAAAACTAGATGGGGCCCTGAGTTGTTTGACATCCATAGAAGTTTTACCCTGCCCAGCACCCAGGTTTTTGGGGGTTTTGACATCAGCACAGGCGGGTGTTAATGCCAAAACGTACCCGTCTTTCCCCTGACAATGTGGACGTTTGACATTTTTAAAATGAATCAAGATGGATCTCTAAAGTTTATTGCCCCGTTAAGTCCCCTGACTAGAAAACTGTAGCACTTTCTTGAAAATTTGAAATAATTTTAAACTACATACTTTCATGTCTGTAGTTCTGTGCCTGCTGCTTCTAAAAATTGATTTATGTTGCAAAAGCAGATTTACAAGTTTTAGGCTGAATTTATTTTTAAATATCCCTGTATGACCTTGTGTGATGCAAACACCTTTTCTACCCCCATGTAGCCCTCCAAATCTTTTAATCTTTATAATCTTTTTAATATTTTTTTTAATTCCTCCACCTGTACTACCACTAAATGTACTAAGTCCTTTTATCCTGAATCTCGATGTTTCCAACTGGCATGTTCTTGCTGCCACCAATGGTACTGCCATCTAATGTTGTTGAACCGGAATCGTGTTCCCCCTTCCCCAATCTTTCGAATGGAACCCCGCTGTTCCCCATTGCCCATCTTGTTGAACCCGGGCTTGGTGTTCCCCATTTCCTAATCTTGTAAAACCCGGGAAACCCCCATGTTCCCCCTTGCCTAATCTTGTCAAACGGAACCTCGCTGTTCCCCCCTTTTTTTTTTAAGTTGTCGAACCGGAACCTCCCTGACGTGCTGCCATATTTTCGCTGCCCCAATTGTCCACTGTTTTAGTCCCCTGCACCTCTGTAGCTAGCCCCCCGCTTGCAAGCTGCCTCTTTTTATTAGCCCTTTAATGGAATTAAGTATTTTAGCCTTTCAATTTTTTTTTTTGTAATTTTGAGCCCCATTTATCCCCTTTTTGTTCCACATATCCCGTTGACTTTTGGTGGAGTTATAGGTTTTCACCCGTATAGGTTCCTCTTGGTTTTTCACTGCCACCCAAAGGAACTGCTGTCTAATTAGTCCAGCCTGCAGAGGCGTAAATTCAAATTCTTGGCCCCGGTTAAAAAATGAAATGCCCCCCCCCCCCCCCCCGTTCAGGGGGTGCCTCAGTCATCTATTAAAAATTTCAGGGCCCTTTTGCCAAAACAAAAGGGGGGCCCCCCCCCGTTACCGTTTCTATTTTTTTAAAATATCCTGGGACCTTTTTTATTGGGCCCCCTGACAGGGGTATGCCCGTACTGCTATATTGGCACCCGCCAGTTTTCCAGTGCCATTTCCAATATCATGTCTTTTATGTGTCAAGGGGTTTTGGGGGCCCTTTGGTTTTAGGGCCCTGTAGTGCCCCTATCGCTGATCCCAAAGTATGCCCGTCCAGCTGAACCTCCATGTTCCACGTTGGGGTGTTCTTGCTGCCCCAATTATCACATGTACAAAGTTAAGTAATTGAAAATTTTGGGCCTAGTGCAAAGAGTAAAAAGAGGCTCCCGCCGTCACCCTGTGCCCCAACCTCAAAAGTTAAACCCCAAAATCCACAAAGGGTGTAGCCAAAGAGCTGTCGAAAGGCACCAGAAGCAAAATTGTAACCTGCACCAGGTGGGGGAAGGGAAACTGCATAGGCAAGCAGCTTGGTGTGAAGAAATCAACTTGGGAGAAAAAAGTTAGAAAAAGGAAGACATACAAGACATTAATAATTCCCCCCGTTGGGGGTCCATGCAAAATCTCACCATGGGATCAAAAAAGTCACAAGAACGGTGAGCAAAAATCCAGGGAACCCCACGGGGGAAATAAAGAAAGACCTGCAGGAAATTTGGGCCAAATAACAAGGCTACCATCGTAAAACACTTCGCCCAGGATAGAAACTGCGTGCCGATGTGTCCCCCTGCTTAGCCAGTTTTTCCTGGCCCGTTTAGGTTTGCTAGAGGTATTTTGGCGTCCCGAAAAAATTTTGGGAAAGTCATATGGCAGATTAAAAACCCGTAGAATGTTTGGGGAGAAAAAACAATCATCGTGTTTTGGGGGGAGAAAATGCTAATTTTCATCCCAAAAAACACCCTTTCCCACTTTTGAAATGGGAGGACTTTGCGGCTGTTTCTTGCAAAAAGACCGGACGTTGATCTGTGTCATGAAAAGAATGAATGGGGGCCATGTATGTGAGTTTTTGAGTGAAAACCTCCTTCCATCAGCAAGGGTTAAGGATGAAAATGGATGCTTCTTTCAGCATGAAAATGTCCCAAAAGCACACCCCCGGGCAACAGAGTGGTTTTTAAAAAAGTTTTTCAAAGCCCTGGATTTAGCCTGCCGTTTCAGATCTAGCCCATGAAAACCTTTGGAGGGATTTGGAAGTCTGTTCCCCAGCGCAGCCCCAAACATCACTGTCTAGAGGAGTTGATGGTAAAAAAGGGCCCAACATACCGCAAAGTGTGTGAAAAACCTTTGAAGATTACAGAAAATGTTTGCCCTTGTCTTGCCAAAAAAGGTTATAAAAGTATTGGATGAACTTTTGTTATTGACAAATATTTATTTTCCACCAAAATTTGCAAATAAATTCTTTTAAATAGATTTGTTTTTTTTGGGATTGTTTTCTCTTTTGTTTTTTTTTGGGTTTTACCATGTGCAATTACGGGCCCTTCATCATTTTAAATTGGAAAAAACTTGCACAATTGGTGGCTGACTAAAAATTTTTCCCCATGTGTATGGGTCCATAACCCCGGGTTATTTCACGTTTGGGGACTTAAAATTGGAAAAATTTACTTTTTAGGTTGGTAGATTTGAACAAAGAAAAACCTTTTTCCTGGTATATTTTTGTATGACAATAACCACAGTTTTTTTGAAAACTGCCACAAATGACTTTTCCCCACTTATTTAAAATTTTTCACAAACCCAACCCTTTTTAAAAATTATATTTTTTATTAGGAGATTTGGAGATGGTGTGTTATGAACATGAACCCCCAAACTGAAAAAATGATTTTTTTTCTTCAATCAAAATTATTTACAGCAAAAAAACCATTTTTGAAATAGATTTCTTTCTTTAGGAGATTTATTAATAGCGTGTTATGCAATCTCTGAACTTTTGGGCACTCAATAAAATTTTCACCAAGAAACCATATTTAAAAAAAGATTTATTTTTAAGGATTTTTTACGGGTGTTAGCATAGCTGTACCTAAAAACTGCAAAATGAACTTTTGGGAACCAATAAATTTTCACCAAGAACCCTATTTAAAATGATTTCTTTTATAGGAGATATCGTAATTGGTGGTTATGCAAAAAATAGTGGATTAATGAGTTGATGTACAGTTTGGAGTTGGAGTTATGGGGCCTTCAAATGTTGCCAAAAAACAGTTTTGGGGTGGGGGAAAAAGATGCGCACAATACAAAAACCCCCTAACTTTGTTTCTTGGTTCCCAAGCTTCAAAAAACCCCCCTAAAAACTCCCTCCTAAATAGCAAACTTTCGGTCTAAAAAGCTAGTAAACAAATCTTGTGCCTGCATGCAAGCAAGCAGAAAGAGAGCTGTCTGTACATTTCAGAGAAGAGGCTGAAAATGGGGTCCCGTATGCAATACAGTGAAAATAAATATAAAATATTTATTTTATATTTTATATATATTAATTTTTTATATTTATTTATTTTTTTTTTTTTTTTTTTGGTGGCCAACAAAAATTTCAAAAAAAGGGGGGGGGAAAAGAAAAAATAAAAAATGGCTGTCGAAGCCTCAGATGAACTTTTTTTCGATAACAAAAAAGTTTGGTTGGGTTTGCATTGAGAAAACCAAGAAGTTCAACTCGAATTTAATTTTTCTCGAACAGTTCGATCAACATTACTGTGCATCTGGGAGTCTAGGATTAAACATCCTAGACTCCTTGATGAAAATAAATGTCCATGTATCATAAGCTCATAAGACACTTTCCCCATTGCTCAGTGCCTGAGCAATGAGATCCTTTAGGCTTGATCTATGGCAGATTTTTTTGGGGGTTTTTCATATCTTTTGGTAGACCAGGCTTGGTTCCCCTTTTTCCTTTTTTCTAGAACCCTGGTTTTTTTTCTAATTCGTATGAAATAACTTTGCCAGTTCCTGCCTACTGCCTGAATACCATTTGCAAAAAATGCAATCTGCCTTGGTCTGTGCCTTTCTTCTCTTTTTTTTTTTTAAATCATTAATTTTTATGATTTCAAATTATAAGTGGTATTGACATCCGATTACATCAGGCAAAATAACAATATTATAGTTATATAACATAAGCATTTAAATTGGATTAAATGACAAAATGAAATATATTAAAAGTAAGAATACTAATCTAATTTTAATCACTTATAAATTTTGGATTTGTATTTATTAACATATATTAACAAACAGTAACAATACAGGGGGAAGCAAAAGGAAGTAAGGGGATAGTTGCTGTGCCATGACTTTCCATCCTAATCTGTGTTGGGAATTAGTTTGCTCCAAGGTTCCCAAGATGTCAGAAATTGCTGTAACCACCCCTTGCTTGATGCCAATATTTTTTCAAGGGTATAATTTGTGATGACTATCTCAATGATCATGTCAATTATAGGAGTAGAGTTGGATTTCCAATTTCTAGCTATCACCAATTTGACAGCATGGAGTATTAGAGTTACCAGTGTTCTGTTACAAAAAAGAATATCTTCTATACCTAATAAAAATAAAGCAAAACCTGGATCATCAGGAATAGGTACTTGCGCCATTTTAGCTAGAAGTGTGTTCCCGCCTGGCGCTGAGTTCCGTCAACCCGAACTAAAACTGAGGAGTTATATTGACATGGTGGAGGACTTATTGAGAAAGTGTGTTAGATCACACATGAAGCACATTTTGACTCTTCAACTTTGTTTCTAAATAAATGAGAATACTAAAGTAACTTCTAGTGTTTCCACGTCTGTTCCCTCCTGGCGCTGAGTTCCATCACCACCGAACTAAAACTGAGGAGTTATATTGGCTGTATTTTAACTAGAAGAGTATAAACTTCTGGCCATAAAGAAGCAAGCAGCGTAATTTCCCAGAATATATGTAATATAGATCCCTGTGATCTACAAGATCTCCAACAGAGAGGTGATGAGGAAAGGTATATATGGGATAAACAGAGAGGGATATAGTACCATCTTTTTTGGTATTGGTCATCAAAATTTTAGCAAGGTGAGGACTTATGGGCCCATTTAATCTTTAGTTGCTATTGGATACTAGTGTATGTCATGGAGAGATCTTTTTTCCCTTTGTAAAATATTAGGTGTCTTGATAAACAGGTACTTAATGTTTAAGATATCGTAAAACATTCTTGTTCCTGATTGACCTGTTTGGGTGCCATCTCTAGGAAATGTAGTACTGTAGTGAGAATTTTGGATGGACCAGGTGGATGTTTTCTAATACAATGCCCTAATTTCATATATGAGTATAAATCAATTAAGGATAATTGGTAAACTTCCCTAAGAGATTTAAAATATTCAAGAGATGAGTCCTTGAGGATGTCCAAAACCAACCCTGCTCTATTCTTTGTCCAATGGTTTAGATTTAGATTTGGAATATGTCTGGTTATTAGATGTGTTGGGATATGGGGTACTGCAAGATACGGATAGGCTTCCGAATGTATGCATTTCTACTTTTGAAAGATTCATTCAACTGTAGGTGTTAGGCTGAACAATAGATCTGGGATATTATATAGAGAAAGCATCCAAGGTTTTAGAGAATTTAGTTCTAATATGGATGTTTCTATTTTGGGCTTAAATGTGTATTTTGGTGTATTCTACTAGTACCTAGTCTGATCAAGAGTAACTGCAATGTGATAACTTTGTAAGGCAGGTAATCTCCTCCCATTTCTGATTTCCTTGTCATGAGAGTGCGAGAAAGTCTTGTTTTTTTCTGTTGCCAAACAAATTTGTTAATTTGTGTGTGGAGTTTGTTAAGTATGGGTTAGGGAATTTGAATAGGTAATGTTCATAGCAAGTATAATGCTTTTGGAAAAATAATAATTTTGTCTAAAATAATTCACCCTTACCATGATGACTCTAACCTAGTGATTCTCTTCAATACACTCTGTAGGGAAGTAATGATAAGAGGGAAATTATTTTTTACCAGAGATGAACATTGGGAGATATGAGTTCCCAAGTATTGTATATCTGTAGTACACCATTAAAAGGGAAAATTAATATTGGATTTAGTTTAGTTTTTTTTTAGATAGTGAAACCAACCAAAGTATTTCAGTGTATAAAACACTCTTGGTAGAGACTTATCCACTTCAGTAAGTGCCACTGTGACGTAATCGGCAAAAAGGTTAATTTTATGCATGCAATGGAGTAGTCTAACTCCAGAAATTTCCTTATGATGTCTTATTTTCTCGACAAGTAGATCTATGATTAGATAAAAATGAGAGAGGACAATGGGGTCTATGCCTTTCTGATTACAGTTTCTTCACATAATCCCTTACACTTCACTCACCAAGTTAGCTCAATGCCAAATACATTACAACTCAGTAGGTCCACTGTTCCAGTTAGTTATGTTTGAAAGGAGTAAATATTCTGTCTAGGGAGATAAAGGTGTGTGGAGACTTACAAGCCATGAAACTCCTTATTTCCCTCCCTCCACCCACATTTTCCCCACCCTTGGTTGAACTTGATGGACATATGTCTTTTTTCAACCCTACTAACTATATAACTATGTAGCGCTCCACTGACACCTTAATATTCATATAAACTAGAGGTAGGAGAAGCTAAGCCTTTTCAAACAGTGTTTCTAAATCTAGTCCTCAAGGAAACCAGGTCACCTCTTTAGGAATTCCCATAGAGAAAACTCATATGCTGATTTTTGATTTAATGAAATTAAATAAATCCTATCTGCAACTCTAGGGAAATACATGATTCAAGGCCTCTTGGAGCCATTAAGCACTGGGCTGGAAAATTCTGTTATAAGGCATACCTTATAAATGATCACATTTTACTGAGCGATTACAAGAAATATACTGTACTGAAGATTTTCACTGTACTCCTTGTTTCTGCTTCATCTCTAGCACAGCAGCTAAAAGCGTTTTGACATAGCATAAACTAAAAAGATTCAGTTGCTTTGAGCTATGATTGACAGTGTGTCACAAAAGTCTGCTAAACAGTCCAAGGAGAATTATTCACTCTGGTGTATAAAGTTGACTTCTGAGCAAAAGAAACCTTCAGACCGAGAGAATTGCTCTCCAACTAGGCCACCCAACCTCCTTGAGAGTAAGAGGACCAATATTGTTTGATATAGCTTGAATTATTAATTCCTGTCCGTGATCCATCATTCTGTGCTTTTGTGAAGGTCAAAACTGAGATGTATTTTTATGTTAGCAAGTATAGAAAATATTAATGCCTGACAAAGACTTCATGACATGAGTTGCAAAGAAATGTGGCATATTTTGTAGCTTAACAGATTTAAAAGTCTAACAATCTGAATAATATATATATATATATATATATATATATATATATATATATATATATACTTAAATTGTTCTATATATCCCATGCATAGTATATTTATATCTATCACATAGTCTTGCAGTATATATTCCTTTTCAATACACTGTAGTTTGTCATATTACCATTTTACATCCCTATCAGTCATATAAATCCTCCTCCATCCTCTGAAATGTCACTTTTTACTGTACATTTTAAATGTACATCTCCATTAGATAAAGTTGGTGCATAACTCAGGTACCATAAGTATAATTTAACCCTTCAATGTAACTCATTTAGCCTTAGCTCAAAAGGGTAATGCTTTTTTAAAGGGGTAGGCACCATGAAGGTGTGTGAGGACTTACCAGCCACGAATGTACCACAAAAATTTATGTATATTTAAATTAGCTCAAAGGAAAGAAGCTAGGACTCCAGTGTCACATGTTGGATGTAGTCTCCACACACCTTCCTGTTGCCTCTCCCTAATAAGGGACATTAGTTCTTTAACACTACATCAAAGCCTCTCAGCCAGCCAGGCAGTATCTATGGGTAAGGTTTGAACACCAGAATTATTTATTCAATTTTCTTTATTTTTTTATAGCACAACTTGCCTTTCTTAGCGAAACACAGCAACAGTAATCAAGTCGTGGATCACAGCATACACTATATCCCTCCGAGAGTCTCTGCAATAGAGTTCAAAATCTGAAACAGGACATGCAAGAAAACTGCATCTTTCCACTTCCCTTCAGTTTTCTTTCTTTTCCTATCTTCCTGTTTTTCTTAATCCCCTTCAATGGTGTCTCGCCTTTTTCTCTTGTTTAACTGATTCCCTGTGTCTCCCGACAAAACGGCAGTTGAGACCCCTGGCTCCGCCTTCTGTTTCCTGATTTGATGAGGTACACCACTCCCACTAGTCAGTTTGGTTGCGCCGCACTCCAACACCAAACTGAACAGCTGATACTGTAACAGAACCACCCCCACAAGCCTGCTCTGCAATGTTCAGAGACACACACTCCAAAACAACTGTCTGTAGATTGGTAAGCAGCTTGACTTTAATCTCCTAGTCACAGCAATGTTTCATCCAATAGGTGGCACTGGAGACCAGGATCTTTTCCCTGAAGTCAATTTGAAAATAATTTTAGCCTTAAATAGACTAAAATTTCACATAACATTGCATAAATTGACAGCAAAGTGAAAGAAAGAAGCTTTGTAATATAATGTTGAAGAATAATGCCTCTGTTTCCACTAATCATGCTAGTTTCATACCTTTCCCTTCTGCCTAAATTCACCATTCACTGTGAAAAGAACTGAAAAAATTTGTCTTGAGACAGAACAGTTCAGTGAAGTATCAGATTGCAACTGCCTGAAAAGGAAAGGGAGATTAGGAGTGAGGATATAGGGGAAGGAGAAAGGCAGGGAGGCTATGGAAGGGGAGGAGGGGAATGAGGGGCTTGTGGGAGACAAAGGTAGAGAGAGCTGCACAGAGATGCTTTTTAAAGCTTCTAGCAAGATGTAATATATTACCCCAGTACTAGATTTACAACTTACAATGCTTAGCTCTGATCTATCTGTCCTAAAAGTGGGTGCTATAGAACAGGATCTCTTCAGGGGTGTGCTCTGTGTGGGAGACAACATAGCAGCTGATCTCCACCCACATAGTTTTAAAAACACTATATACAACTTATAAAGCAGCTATAAATAATCCTTCTCCTTATGTATATAAGGATAATGATTTATGCTGAAAAAATTCCTGAAAGTACAATGTATATTTTAAAGACCAGCCAAATTCTACCCCATCAGAGTTTCAATGTAGCTGTGTGATATATTTTGTGGGATGAGTTGTCTCTTTTATTGGAGTTTCACAATCTTTTTATTATTTTAAATGATCAGGGCTTTTTTCTTACAACTTTGTATTCTTGTTTTTGAAGGGCAGGATATACAGGAAATGACTGTTCTGCTGTTCTGGCAATTTTATTTATTTTTAATTCACAACAATTTCCAGGCAGGACAAATTCATTGTTTGTGGTACGTTTACACTGCGTTTTTTTGGGGCTTTTTTTAGCACATTTTACGTGCTGAAAATCAAGCCAAAATCAGCCTCAGGCAAGTTTCAAATCTTCCTTCATTGACTCTCATGTAAAATATGCCTTGTTATTCACATAAAGCGTATTTCACAAGCGTAATTGTGAACCGTTTTTTGGATGCAATTATGGCCGTAAAAATAAGTGACATCAATTCTTGAGGCGTTTTTCATTGTAAAATCCCCATAGGAAACAGTGGGGATAGGATTATTCAAAATACGCTCCAAAATATGCTTAATAATGCCTCTAATCAGGTGTTTTTTAAGTTGATTTAGAAACTGATTTTGTAAAGTGTAAATTTTCACTTCAAAAAATGTTGTGTGAACATACTCATACTGCAACAAAAATTATATGTTTTGTTCTTAGAATTTATTTTTAATTCTTTTTCTGGCATCATTAAACAACCTTTGTAGGAGCAGGGGACTGATTAGAGATAAACTCATATTTCATCTGCTTTTAACTGCTTCTCGACATCTGACATAAATGTATGTAGGTCAAGATGTTAGACAGAAAGTATGGAACTTTTGCTTGCTATTAATTGTAGCTGACACCCGCTGTGAGAGGCCCGACTATCTTTGATTCCAACCAATAAAGCACTAGATGCCACATTCAGTGTGACTACAACATCGAAATCATTAGATGGACCTCCGTTTGTCACCTGATCAACCCCCAAGACATGATTATAGAATACAATTTAGTTGTCATGACAGCAGGGGACCTAGGAGTACTAAAAAAAGTGAAAATAGTTAAATAAAATAATTACAATATTAGCTGTTTTTTTTATCACTTCACCTCCCCTCAAAAAAGTAACGTTCCTTATATAAGTCCATTGTGAAAAAAACAAAAATAGTCTTAGGATATAGGGATTTAAAGCAATGTTTTTTTTAATCTTATGTTTTTAAAGTACTGCAGTAAAGTATAATAACAACTACACAAATTTTGTGTTGCCATCATCATGCCTTATGCATTATGTCTTCTATACAGCTCCATAAAACCTTTATTAAAACCAAACCCAAAAAGCAACTGTTCAACTGCATTTATTTTTCTATCCTACTCCACAATCAGTTTCTTGGGAGATTCTCAATATATTACTTGGTAGACCGGATGGTACTATTTAAATTACAATAAATCCCACAAAAAAATAAAAGTAATAAAGTGTTATCAAAAACACCTGTTTTCGGAGAGGGTTTAGCCTTTGACATGTTAAACAGTTTAGAATATGTCATCCACTCATGTCATTCTTAACTTCTGACAACTGGGCAGCAATGTAAGAATTACGAAGCGTAATACAAACTGTAAAACCCTTTTAAATTTTACATGTGCCAAAAAAATAAATGAATTTGTATCTATTTTTTTCTAATTGTATTCTTTACAGGCACCTGTTACTAGGCAGAGTGGCCTTTGAAGGCTCCCCTGCTGTAGGACCGAGTTGTAGCACAGAGTAAGCCATAGATCTTACAATATAACAAAATATTGCTTAGTACATGGCTTGCCCTAGCTAGAAAAGCTGGCCACTCATGATCAGTTTATGGTTGATGGACCTATAAGGGGACCTTGCACATTAAATTTATGGATGCTGAAATACTGACTTCAGTGGTGGGGGCCAAGTGTGCATGGAACATGCTTGTTGGATATCAACATATCTGAACATTTGTTCTTGCTTGAGAGAAGTCAATGTGAAAGGTGTATGGAAGTGGCTTATTTTCCCCACTTTTCTAAATACCTATGCATGCTTGTCTAAGCTAAGCATGTATGTGTATGATATTGTCAGGATAAATAGATGCCAGCTTAATTAACATTTATGGCTATTATAAGTTTAATGTGAACTTAAAGGGGTTTCCTCGCTACAAATATCATATCAGTAATGATGGGGACAGTAAAAATAAGCACTTTTACAATTGGTTCATATTACCTAAATCATTTAGTATAGCAGCTATGAGCTAATCTGTGACTGATATTTAATTCAACCCCTGTGCTGTGATTGGCTGCCTGCATTCTTCCCTCTGAGCTGTATGAAAGCTAAACAGAACCTGGCTTTCTGTACTGGCTGCTGTCTGTGTCTGTTCTCATTGTCTTTCACTCCCCTCTATGTAATAAAGGCTGTCTGAGCTCCTCTCTGCTCCTCTTGCAGTGACAGATCTATATGAAGGATCTGAGCAATTACTGAGTCTACAGCTTATTCACTCTCTCCTCACCCCTATAAGACATCCATATAACACAGCCTTATACACTCTGCTTGCCTTTAATCTCCTAGTCTGCTCCCCCTCTACCTCCTGCCTGACAACAGAGGAGAGAGCAGAGTGCATTTCTCACATTTTTTTTTTATCATTTCAGGCTGTATTTATAACTGTTTACACCAATGCAGGTGTTCTGGTTACAAGGAGCTTGTGCAGCCTTGGAGGGAGGTGACAGCCCTCCAGGCATGAGAACTGACCATTGCAGGAGGTCTGCAGGGATGTGACATCCTCTCTCTCCCACTGCTCACACAATGATGTCACCAGTCTTTACTAAGGGAAGACACAACTAATGGGAGGAGAGACATGCCCCTGGATTTGAAGCTGTAAGAGAGACAGAAAGCACAAGATGCCTATGAAAGTATGTACTGAGAAAACCCCTTTAACAAAGGAAGGGACTCTTCGGACAATCCAAAAAAAAGAAAAGAAAATATCTAAAAGAGTCGCAGGGCACTTAACTTATAGGGGTGTTTCAGGATCTAAGAATGCTTGTTGGTCCATCAGGGCATAATTAAATATAGAAGTTAAGGCTCATAATTACCTCCTGAACGGTCTCCTTCAGTTTTGGCACTGTCCGTTTATCCCTGCAGTAGCCAGTGACAGTTGCAGCTAATCACAGTCCACAACATCACATGCATTTGACCTCTGTGACCTGTAATTGGCTGCAGCTGTCAAGAAGACCATTCACTGGCTACTGTGGGGATGTACACTGGGACCGAGGGAGACAATCCAGGAGGTAAGTATGAGCCTTATCTCCTATTTTTAATCATGCTCCGATGGACCAGCGAGCATCCCGGAACACCCCTTTAATAATGATAATGGCAAACATCCCTCTTCATATCCCTGGCTTAAACCCTTAAGTATCACACCTAAAAAGGCCTAAGAGAGCAGCTAAATTTTGTAGTTTATGCCTCCTTGGCAGCGTGAACATAAAAAAAGTGTTTTTCTTCATTTGTGTTTTTTTTTTACACCATTCACATTCTACAGGTTCTTACATTCGCATAGATACCTAATATATGTACAGTAGTTTTATTTTGATTGTGTAATGTACGCTCAATCACTTTTTTATTAAATATTTATTTTTATTTTATTATTTTTTTCCACACTTTGTTTTTTTCTACACTTGTTTCTTTTAATCCCATTAAGGGATAACTATTTTTAACTTTTTTTCTACACCTGGTAATGTATTAGCTAATGCATTACTAATACATTACTTTCTGTTCTAGCATGATACAGGCTGTATTCAGGGCATCACAAAGTGTGCCCTGACCAAAGGCTTGCTATACAGATAGCCCTGGGGCTACTCTTTAGGGCTAACTTTACACACATTCCTGGTGCTCCATCGGGTCACCTGGAGTCCCGATGACCGTTGGAGCAGGGCTGCGGGAATCAAAGGGTTAAATGCCGGGGATCAGAGGCTTCTTCCGCTTTTACAGAGACTACTCTAGGAATGGAGCTGTTAATCTTTCTTCCTAGCGCAGCTATGGTGCTGAGAGCTGCAGACAGACAACCTGCACTACTTAATGTCTAAAGACATTGCTGCAGGTTAACCACCTGCACCGCACTTAGAAAGAAAGGGGCACAGAACATATTAGTTAAAGGGGTATTCTTGTTTCACTAAATAGCTTAAACATGTAGGTAAAGGGAAATAAAGACTCTTACCAAATACATTGCGGTTCTGACTTTGCTTCTTTTCAGAATTAGGAGCAGATCTTATCTCCTATTTTTGCAGACAAGCTTCCCTAGCTACCAGTCACCAGTCTCTGCTGATGAACCACTCCCTGCTATGCTTCTTATCTTGAAAGATCAGAACTCATTTACATTACTTACTAACAAGCTTTAACCCTTTAGAGCTCTGTAGTCTTGTTCACTGAAGTTTATAAATCTTCAGCACTAATGTTATTGTAACAGAATCAGCTAGGAATAGTAGAGCTCATATGGCCATCACTGCCAAACCAGGAAATGTGAGCTTGAAGCTGCTTGTGGCTCTGTAAACAGCATGGTAAGACAACTCCTTTAAAGTGCCTTTGGCTGCAGGGAGTGCATTTTCCTGGTGTAGCCTTACAGATAGCAAGTGGTAAAAACTTTCTATTAGTTAAAAAAAATGAATATTTGTGATAAAAAATCTAAGAGACTGTGATAGTCCTTGTGTTTTAACTTCTTACTCAGTGTGTAAGTATCTCCATAACAAGGTAAATTGAAAAACACACAACTTCCTTATGTTGTATATCCTGATTTACAGTATGTATGATAGTCTAGAGCTACATCTAGTTGATCAAATTACTGTATACACATGTAGCAGAATGTAATAATTATATCCTTCCTTAGATCACAACAAAATCCATTAAAAATGATTGAAAACATTACTGTAAGATTACATTCTGTACTGTAATATTATAGCATGTTGTCAGTCCAGTTTAGCCTTACTACATTTGTAGCATCTGGTATAAAGTAATGACTTCTAATGCAAATCTATTTGCTATTAGATTTCTTCTCTGAAGCTTAGTGCATGCAGCTACGGACTACAATGCAGACTTAATACAACATAATTTATGGGATGCATTTATAAAGTTACTCAACTATATAGATTGCATCTATAGGTACAGTATCTCACAAAGTGATTACACCCCTCAATATTTTATTATATATTTTCATGGGAAAATACTGAAGATATGACACTTTGATACGATGTAAAGCAGTGAGTGTTCAAGCTTGTATGCGTGTAAATTTGGTGTGCCCTCAGAATAACTCAACACACAGCCATCAATTGTGTCCAATTTGCCATTTTCCCTCCACAGTATTATGTGACTAGTTAGGATCTGAAAAACAAAATTGTTGCTCTACATAAATATGGCCTAGGCTATAAAAAGATTGACAACAACCTGAAACTGAGCTGAAGTACAGCGGGCAAGACCATTCAAAGTGGTTTAAAAAGACAGGTTCCTCTCAGAACAGGCCTCACCAAAGAAGTTGAGTGCACATGCTCAGCGTCATATCCAGAGACTGTCTTTTTAAAATAATTGTATGAGTGCTGCCAGCATTATTTCAGAGGTAAATGGATTGGAAGGTCAGTCTGTCACACTGTATAATATTGGTTTGCATGGCTGTCATCCCAGAAGAAAACCTTTTCTAAAGATGATGCACAAGAAAGCCCACAAACAGTTTTCTAAAGATAAGAAGACATCAATTACTGGAGCCATGTCCTGTGGTCTTGATGAGACCAAGATACACTTATTTGGTTCAGAGGGTGTCAAGCGTTTGTGGAAGCAACCAAATGAGGAGTACAAAGACAAGTGTGTCTTGCCTACAAACATGCATGGTGATGGGAGTGTCATGGTTTTAGACTGCATGAGTGCTGCCGGCATTCTCAAACAAAAGGTGGAGAAGCATAAGGTCTCTAACATCCACCAAATCCATGATGTCACCATAAAGGAGTAAAAAAGGATTGCATAAGCAACCTGTGAAGCTCCAGCGAACCCCTTGCCCAAGAGAGTTAAAGAAGTGCTGAAAATAATAGTAGCCACACAATTTTTTTAAACTTTGGGCACAATTTGTCCATTTTCGCTTAAGGGTGTACTCACATTTGTTGCAGTTTAGACATTGATGGCTGTGTGTTGAATTATTTATAGCAATGTACACTGCTATACAAACTGTACACTGATTACAATGTATCTAAGTGTCATATATTTATAGCAATATGAGGGGTTTTCTCACTTTTGTGAGGTACTTTTAATTATTAAATGTTGCTTAAAATCATTTCAAGACATTTGTTTTGTATGTCTAAGTTGGAAGTAATCTTCCTTTAAAGTTTCTGTAAAGAATGTTATTTCTAGACAAATGGCCAGATGTAACTGATCACATAGTCTGTCTTAACCGACAGTATTTATTCTACTGATGTAACATGCTGATGGGGTTGATTCTGTACCGTTTTTTAGTATTCAACATCTTTGAAAGCTTCAATTTCATTACATCTCTAAAATCATCCCACTAAGTGGAAGTACACCTTATAATCAAGTCTGAGATACTGATGCATTAAGATTCAGCACCATGTCTTATCACAGCTGAACTGTTTAAATGACCTAGTTGTATAGTAGCTCTTCTGCAAGGTGCTGAAGGGAGGTTATAAATGCAGAATGGTGGCGGGTAATAAAAACATAATGGTATTTACCACCTACAGTACGAACCGTGCTGCACAAGATACTTTGCTTTAACTCTTCCAATCCAATAGCATGCTGGGAAGGACAAACTATACTTTAGATAGGCTATTTTGTACCTGCTGTTAAGATATATGCAGGGGCTGTTCATCTCCTATAGTGCAAAAGATTTGCATCATGAGCCCTGCTCCTCTAGGAATAGTTGTCTGATTGCAGCTACTTTGAATACATATGGCCCTTTTTAATGCACTTTAGATTAATATGTCTGTTTCAAATACTCCATTTTTCCCCTGTTGGAGAATGAGCATTTTTGGCATCAGATCCTGACTCCTGGGAGCCCCCTGCTCCTCATTCTCTGTAATGTTTAATGTGGTTTTTACATGGGGCTCAAGAGAGGCAGAGCAGACACATCAGGTACAGTGTATGAAGCAAGAATTAAAATGAGAGTACCCAGCATGAACTACAGTGTTACAGCTCCTCCAATTATGAATAGCATCATTTTATTTAACTTAATTAAGACTGGACATAATGTTCTTTTTCTCCTTACTCTCCTCACCCAGGGTACGAATGTGTTTAGAACCTTGTGCTAGAAATTACATTAGAACAACCCAGTGTGTTATGCACTTTAAAATCAATTGTTGAGTGCAAGCAAATTACTTACATTTTGATGTGTTACTGATCCGTGCCCTCGCATACAGTTGTTGAGACTATTTCTTTTAAGAACCATTCATTTAGTTTGCCTCCGGTCATTAAGTTACTAGTTGCTAACTGCTTGCAGGGACTAATTCCTCAAGGATTACTGCTTAAATAACATCTAAATTGCCAGTATAAACTAATGGTTCTGGAGGTTCCATGTTTTTCTTACATCGACATTCTTGCCCTTACGTTGATTAGATGTGTTATTATACTCGAGATCTTTAGATTTTCTTTCTTTATGCTAGATGTTCATTTGTAGTACATACAACAATGCACAAAGACCAAAGCTAACTGTTGAACTATACAAGGTTGCAGATACTAGAGGCAGACCATACTGTTACGGGTGCTTGGAAAGGGGGGAGTCAGTCCTGGCTAAACTCATCCAATTTGCTGCTAGGCAAAAAGAGAGGGGGCTTAATTTTGGTTGGTCCAATCTCCTTGGCTGTTACGTGACAAGAACCTCTGCAGAATTTTCCTCTCTAGAGTAACTGCATTGTCAGGTAATAAGTGAGTCATAAGAAGAGTCACAGAGGCAGAAACGAACCTGACACCATAGTAGGGTGACCATTTTAATCTTTGCAATTTCTTCTATGTGTGTCATGGAACCGGGGTATTTATTTAGAACTAAAGAGGTTAATTATGCTTTATTTTGGCATGTATGAATGAACTTCTATTTACGTACATACACACACTGAAGTCCTAAATATAAATATATAAATATACAGTGGTCCCTCAACATACAATGTTAATTGGTTCTGGGACAACCATTGTGTGTTAAAACCATTGTATGTTGAAACCATAACTCTATGGGAAAGTGCTAATTGGTTCCAAGGCCACAAAATGTTACCAACATAAAGCAAAATAAAGATTTAAGACAGTTATGCAGACAGCTAATGCAGATAAGGCAAGTCCTTAGATATAACAGTTGGAAAAAAGCTGCTGGAAATCACATTCCACCTTGAGGAATACATTTTCTTTGGTCCATGTGCTTAATACAAAATGAACCAGAAAAAAAAAGAAAATAGGATGCCCTCACTCGGTACCCAAAGGAGCTGCTCATCCTGGTACATGGAAAGAGCATTAGAGAGCATATAGTACCACACTTTACTGTAGAGATCCACTACTAGACCACGAATAACTGCATCCATTTTGCTAATACAGATGTTTTACAAGTGAAATATATATGATAGTTGAAACTATACTCAAAATACAATGGGCGACATGTATGAACGGGGCTGCGTCATATACTTGCCGTCTTTTCAGACCAATATCCAGTGCAGCCCCGTTCGTTACATTTTTAAATGGACCGTACGCCAATATCAGGTGCATTGTAATGCACCTGATTTCGGGGGGAGTGCGGGAGGAGGGGCGCGCTAGAGGCGCACTAGAACCGTATGAAGCTATAGATTTAGAGCTTTGCTACGGCAATTCTAGGCGCATTACTGTTGGAACAGGTAAACCAAAGTGGTATATCTGAGCCAGAAATGTCATACTAGCGCAAGAATGCGACTGATTTATGTCTCGCTGTAGAGCGGGTTCATAAATTGAGCACATTGGCTATTATTATGATCATGAAATTTGGCGTTTAAATGCCAGATTTCATACATGCCGCCCAATGTCTCTGAAAGACTACTGAATATTGAAAATCATGTGTCCTAAGGCTATATTAACTTGAAGGCCTACAATGCTTATGTATATAGATATTGTATACTTGAAATGGAACTTTATTTAAATCCCATATATTGCCATCACTGTAAGTAGCAGCTCATGTTGAAAACAAAAGTGTTCACAATTATTAAAGAGTCTGACTTCTATGGTGTGTCAATGCAACAATAAAGCAGACTTTAAAATTCTGAATTGATTGTTTTTATTTTTATTAGAAAGCACACAGTAAGTGAAAAGTAATCACAAAATGATTATACTTGCTATTAGTAGTCAGGCAGGTTGTTAGGACATAGCCACAGAGCTTTGAAATATATCACTTTGATTCCATAGAAGTCCATAGAAAACATGCAGTATCCACTGCTAGCACTGTAATGAGGGGAGCTACCGACTGGCGGTAAATTGCACACCTGCAATGTTTCGAGGGCATTCCTTCTTTGTCTTGTAGGCCCTCGTCAATGCTATTTTGTTGCATTGATTATGATGGGAGTATGACAGGAGCTCCTCAAGCAGACTTGGCAGCATTGATACTAATGTGAAGGTCGGAACCGTTTTTTTTTTGTTGTTATGGTTTTTAAGGTGTGTACCACCTTTGGCCATATGAATATGTTAAATACAGTTGTATAAATGATTATGGGGTTTTTAGCCAGGAAAATATTTTCAGTCTATTTTAATCCTATTGGGTCTATGAAACATTTTTCATTTTGACAGCAGTTAAGGAGTTCTTAATGGTTGAGGTCCTTTTGACCAGTTATTAAATAAACTTGTTTGTTTTTAAATTATGTAATGAATAAAGGTAAACTGTATATATTTTAGTTGATAATTAGGCTTGGTCAGAATATAATTTTTCCACAAATGAAAAGATTATGCAGGTGACTTCAGATATCTAGAAACCCTTTTGGGTCTTGTTGTACGTCATGAATGTGTTGGATGGTAGAACAGCCTCATTGTGTTTATCCAGTGAAGTATAATCTTATGTACAATTAGTGATTACAAACTGTCATGCTGCATTCTGCTGTTTGGCCACAACATGCTGTTTTGAAAGTCTAACCTATGTGTAATGTATGATAAGACATGTGATTTGTGGGTCATGTTTCTGGAAGGAAGTAAAGCAGAAACCATCTTAGAGAGCATGAGATGGAACTGAGAGACCAGACAGAAACTACACTTTGAGCACCATTTTGCTGAAATTCCCTGCTACTGTGGAGTCACTAGAGGTGACTGAATCCTGTTGGGAAAAGAGAGACCCGCTTGCTGTGTTGTTGCTGTTGGTGAGTAAGGAACAGAGACAGAGTGGACATTGTGCAAAAATCCAGTTGCGGAGAAAAGTGACTGCCATCTTAGATACCGAACTCAGACAGAGTGGACCTTCATCCAGGAACTGTGATCATGTGTTAGTTCTAAGTAGACAAGGGTCGGTAGGCATGCACGCCAGCCTATTTGTGACTGTTCCAGGCCTGTAGTTAGTCTAATTAGGACCATAGTCTTTGTCAGGCCACAAACAATTATCCATGGACAGTTCAGAAGTGGGTTATTGAAGTACACCTGACATTGTTGCTGTTAGTTCTGCAACCCGTTCATCTGATAGATTGTTTTGTTATCTATGTTCTGGGAATAGGGGGTATTAGTAATAAGTTTGTCAGGTGTTGTGCTACACCGCGAGCACGCCCTCGAAACGTATCCAAAACAATTGTTCATGTTTCACAGGCTATTAACAGGTAAATAGCGGTCGTCCTTTCCGAGTCCGTTGGTAGGTAAACTTAGTGTTTCCGGAGAACATACTTATGGCAGAACACTGTGTAGTACAGGGACCTTGGCTAACACTTGTGTGCGTGTGATTTGGGGGTTGCTGAGAATCTTTTTCGTATAATTCAGTGAAGTTCAAACTTGGTTGAACTTGCGTTAGAGTCATTTTCCTTGTTCATGACCTTGTTGTATTCTGGGGAGCACACCCCACTACACGGCTTACAAATGCATCAAGAGATGTCTTTGCAAAATAGAAGTAAAGTTAATAACAATAATAATAATTTATTTAAAAAAAAATCTATGTTTGCATACTCTTTCCAGAGTTCTGCTGAATTATTTTTGTATATTTTGTATACTTTCCTTATTTGGGGGCGCATTTTGCGCGTAATGCGCTTAATACGCAGCGAGATACGCGCCGCAATTACGGTAATCAATAGCTGTCATAGAGAACTATAGATTATGCCTCGTCCCCCCGTACGATCGTATTGTACGCTCGGTGAGATAAGTGACATGTCAATCATTCGCGGCAATGCATGTCAATGGGGCTGGCGGGCTGCCTCCCCCCCGTGCTTTGGGAAAAACACCCAGCATATTGCGGCGTGTACTTACGACGCCACAATTACGCCGTGTGAGCATACCCTTTAGCAGGTAAGAAAATATAAAACTTTGTAGTCCACATATAGGGTAATGCTTCACTTTTTGAGCTGAATTTTACAACTAAACTAAGAGCAATTCACGATAAAAATGCACCATATTCCTCTTCATCCTATTGTCTTTGGTATCTCATCGAGTTATGAATCGTTTTTGGTCTTTATTCTGGATTGTTCCACCCCAAACCCATTTTATCATATTGCCTGTAAAGTGTTCTAGACAGACACCCCCTCCCTTTTTCCAATTACTTGAGATTCCAGCTATAGAGTCTTTGCCATCCTACTGCTTTACATTCAGTTACAAACAGTTGAGTTCATTACTCTGAACCACATACACAGAATTATCTTCCTCTGGTTGTCTTACTTTGAATTCCCAACAATCCCTTTGACCATCATTTTAGACATCAGCAATAGATCCATGTTTGCCCTATCGAGCCTGGAACAGTGGGATTCATCCTTTTTATAAATCTCATCTTTAGAACCCTCATCACCATCTTGTCTTTCATTGAGTTCTACAAATCATTGAAAGGGAATTTTTAAGGTTAAGAAACATGGACCTGCTGACATTCAGTTCTTTCTGTTACTTTTCCAGTATCTCTCTTGTGAGCTGTGTGTACATAACATAACAACCACCTGTTTCTATTGTCCAACAAATCTACCATAAGATGTGGTCTGGTTTGTTTGTTTTTTGTCCACATCCATTTCCAGAGGGATTTAAAGGCTTTTACGGTTCATTTATTTTTAGTTACCTAATTGAATTTATATGTATTTTACATTTGTGTTTTCACATTCTGTACATTATTCTCACTATGGCTTTAGGTGATGACATTCCTTACAATTACAGTTGGTTGGCGGCTACAGAAGTGCTGGCCAGCTCATTGACTGATGTCCATGCCCAGCAGATAATTATCTGTCACAGTGGCTCAGCAGATAATTATTGGTGGATATGCTTGCTAGGCAGGCAGGCTGATGCTTCTGTAGCTGTACATCCACTGTAGTTGTAAGTGAGGACATTCCGAACAGAACGTCATCATCTGATGCCATAGTAATAGTACTGTACATAATGTGAAAACACAAACTGTGAAATACATATAAATTCAATTAAGTCATGAAACACTACTTAGGTCATAATGAGCTTAATTAGCTAAAAAAAAATGAAGTGTACATACAGTCATGGCCAAAAGTTTTGAAAATGATACAAATGTTAATTTTTACAAAGTCTACTGCATCAGGTTTTATAATGGCAATTTGCATATACTCCAGAATGTTATAAAGAGTGATCAGCTTAACAGCAATTAATTGCAAAGTCAATAGTTGCCTAGAAAATGAACTTTTTCCCCCAAAACACATTTCAACTTCATTGCAGGCCTGCCTTAAAAGGACCAGCTAACATTATTTCAGTGATTGCTCCATTAACACAGGTGTGGGAGTTAATGAGGACAGGGCTGGAGATCAATCTGTCATGATTAAGTAAGAATCACACCACTGGACACTTTAAAAGGAGGCTGGTGCTTGGCATCATTGTTTCTCTTCTGTTAACCATGGTTATCTCTAAAGAAACACGTGCAGTCATCATTGCACTGCACAAAACTGGCCTAACAGGGAAGCGTATCGCAGCTAGAAAGATTGCACCTCAGTCAACAATCTATCGCATCATCAAGGAATTCAAGAAGAGAGGTTCCATTGTTGCGAAAAAGGCTCCAGGGCGCCCAAGAAAGACCAGCAAGCGCCAGGACCGTCTCTTACAAGTGTTTCAGCTTCGGAATCGGGCTACCAGCAGTGCAGAGCTTGCTCAGGAATGGCAGCAGGCAGGTGTGAGTGCATCTGCATGCACTGTGAGGCGGAGACTCATGGAGCAAGGCCTGGTGTCAAGGAGGGCAGCAAAGAAGCCACTTCTCTCCAGAAAAAACATCAGGGACAGACTGATATTCTGCCAAAGGTACAGGGAGTGGACTGCTGAGGACTGGGGTAAAGTCATTTTCTCTGATGAATCCCCTTTCCGAATGTTTGGAACTAGTGTTGAGCGATTATTATCGACAAAGTTGAAATCGGCACGGTATTTACGTTGAAAGGATTTTTTAGATCACGCGATGATTTAGGTTGAAATCTGTGCATAATCTATTAATATTGCGCCATTTTCGGCGCTTCCTGTCATTATGGCGGCCAGCAAATCAGCTTACAGAAAAGAGCAGGGTGAGATGTGTGTGCGACGTCATGACTGGGATGTGTATTGTTGCGATTGGGTGGAAAAATCACATGACCTCGTTTTACATAGAACAGCCCTTCCTGTTCATGATCAGTGTGTGTCAGTATCTCAAAGCAGTAGGACGTGCGCTCTGCCTCTGTGCAAACAGCTCAGCGAAATTATTCTATTTTTTCACAGAGACAGCTCTACTTTTAGCTGTGATCCTTAGAACTCAGATCAGAGATTTGCAGATTTTAGGTAGTTAGGCAGAGAATTTTAAAGGAGCATCTACCGCTGTAAAGTCACAGGGGAGACCGGGGGGGGGGGGGGGAGGGGGAGGCGCGGGCGAATACAGACAAGCTCTTTAAAGAATACTGGATATTGTATTGCAGACATTGCATTGCAATAGCTTTATTATTAACAGTTTACTGTTGAAATATCAATTGGATATTGGGCAGCCTGAACTTATATTAGGATACAGATCTTTTCTAATAACTGCAGGTCTATTTGTTAGGTGCAAAACTCCACTTTGATTATCAGTATACATTTCAGATAGGTGTTCTTTTTCAATTTTGCCCAGTTCAGCTTTGTTGATAGAGGTACCTTGCAGTTAAATTTGAATCCAGCAATTTTGTAGTCACCACAGGTTGATAGGTGCCAAAAATACCTTTTATTATCCGTATACATTTCAGATACGTGTTTTTTGCACTTTTGCCCAGTCCAGATTTGTTGATAGAGCCACCTTGCAGTTAAATATCAATACAGCAATTGTGTAGTCACCACAGGTTGATAGGTGCCAAAAATACCTTTTATTATCCGTATACATTTCAGATACGTGTTTTTTGCACTTTTGCCCAGTCCAGATTTGTTGATAGAGCCACCTTGCAGTTAAATTTGAATCCAGCAATTGTGTAGTCACCACAGGTGAATTGATAGGTGCCAAAACTACCTTTAAATTATCCGTTAATTTCATTTCAGATAGTGTTCTTTGCACTTTTCCCTAAT
>JAODAL010027935.1:0-54136 GCA_025379985.1 Phyllomedusa bahiana | reverse complement strand
TGCTCTACAGGGGTGGGCTGGTGCCCTCCTCTCTCTGCTCTAGCGGGGGGTCGGGTGGTGCCTCCTCTCTCTGCCTACGTGGTCGGCGGTGACCTCCTTCTTGCTTAGCATGGTGGCGGTGACCCTCTTCTCCTTTTAAAGGGTTTGGGGGGGCCGGGACCTCCTCTCTTGTTCTGCAGTTGTCGATGGTGACCTCCCTTTGTTTAGCAGTGGTGGGCTGGGACCTCCTCTCTCTGCTTAGCAGGGTGGGGTGGTAACAACAACCCCCCTGCTGTGTCTTATTAGAAAGGGGGTTTTCCACAGGAAAAAAACTTTAACCCTTTAAAGGGGAAGAAGCCTTTGGGCCCATTTTTAAAGGGTCTGCGAGCAATTTATTTTAAATTACAAAAAAATAAGAGTTACTCAGCAAAAACAGCGTGTCTTGGCGTATTTACAGCCTAAAGTTAGAACTTTCTCCCGCCTGAACGGAAAGTGGACCAAAGCATAGAACCCCCCAACCCTGAACGGGAAGGGGGAGCCTGAACTATAGAACTGCCCAGCCTAACCAAAAAGGGGGACCCCTAAAGCTAAAAACCCCCAAAACCCTAACAGGAAGGGGGCCCTAAACTTAGAACCACCCCCACCCCTAACGGGAAGGGGGAGCCGAAGGGGGCTGTGAAGTGAAACCACTAGAGGGGAAAACCCCTTTAAACTTTTTTTAACAATTGCGGGAATAGCAGTGCCCTCATATAAAAACCCGTGCCCCCCGGCGGGGAAAATACATTATTATATCTTGGCGGTGTTATAAAAATAAAATGTTCATGTCCGTGGGGAAAAAGGGAACTCGTCCTAAATTTATTCTCCCTCATATTCTTTCTAAGATATTCAGGGGGAAAAAGGCAGAATAATCACTGCCACCCCGTTTTCGGGCTGGGGCTCTGGGCCCCGCCATATTTTTTTTAAACATCACTTTAAAGTCACAGATAAATCTCTTTTTTTCACATCCCCTTATATTATTATAAATGTTGTCAGGGCTCAGCCCAAGGAATTTCTTCACCGACTTTGTTACTCTTATTAGTCAATCTTAAACTAGAAAAAACAATGGCAACCAAATAAAAAAAGGTTATTTTTTCCTGATCCTGGGCAGGTGATTATTACAAGATGCAAGCATGAAAATATTATACTCTGCATGATCATATGATTTATACTGATATACAGTGCACTAATCTATTGGTGTGGGTGAATTTGTGCTGAGACAAAACCTTTTTGGGAAATTGGTACTATCTTACATAGAATATTAAATTTATTTTTAAAAAGGAATAAAAATTTAAAACTTTTTAAAATATGCCCCTATGTACAAGAATATAACTACTATAATATTTCCTCCTATGTAAAAGAATATAAAAAAAACTTTTTAAAAAAAACTTTTCCCCCCCTATGTACAAGAATTAAAAAACAAATTCCCCCTTTTAAAATTAAAATTTTGCCCCCAAATGTACAAGAATATAAATACTATAATACTGTCCTATGTACAAGAAAATATAAAACTAACTAAAAATATTTCTCCTATGTAAAAAATAAATTTTTGTAACTACAAAAAAATAAAAAACTCCCCCCTATGTACAAAAATTAAACTATAATATTGCCCCCTAGGGACAAGAATAAAAATTTAAAAACTTTTTTAAAAAAAACTTTTCTCCTATGTACAAAAATTAAAAAAAAACTATAATACTCCCCTTTTCTTAATATTTAAATTTAAAAAAATATAACTCTATAATACGTTCCTATGTACAAAAAAACTTTTTAATATTTTTAAAATTAAAATAAAAATTTTTTCCCTAGTACAAAAAAAATAATATATAATTGCTTCCTCTGAAAACAAAAACCCAAAGAATTAACTACGTAATATTCTCCCTATGAAACAAGAATATAACTGCTATTTTTACTGATCCTATGTACAAGAATAAAAAACAAAATTTAAAAAAATGTCTTAGGGTTACAAAAATATAACTAAAATAATACTGCCCCCAAAGGGGGACAAGAATAAAAATACTATAATATTTGCCCCCTATGTACAAGAATATAAAAAAAAATCTGCCTCTATGTACAAGACTATAACTACTGTAATACTGTTTCCTTTTGTACGGGAAAATATAACCGGGCTATAATACTCCCCTCTAGTAAAAGAAAAAATAACTATTAAAATTTACTGCCCCTTTTGTACAAGAATAAAAACTACTTTAAAAATGCCCCCTATGTCAAGAATATAACTACTATAAAAATTTGCCCCCTATGTACAGAATAAAAACTACTTAAAAACCCCCCTAGGGTTACAAGAATATAACTCCCTTTAAACCACTCCTTTGTAAAGGGAATTTATAACTATTTATAAACTGCCCCTATGTAAAAAGGAATATAATTTACTATAAACTGCCCCTAGTACAAAAATATAACTACTATACATGCCCCTTGTACAAGAATATAACTACTATAATATTTGTCCCTATGAACAAGAAAATAACTACAAAATTTAATCCCTTCCCTATGAAAAAAAGAATAAAATTCTATAATACTTTTCCTTATGTACAAGAATAAAACCCTACTAAAATAGGGCTCCCTATGTACAAGAAAAAATTACTTTTAATACTGCCCCTTAGTACGGGGAATTAAAAATATTTTAATACTGCCCCCTGTGTACAAGAATATAACTACTATAATACTCCCCCCTGTGTACAAGAATATAACTACTATAATACTGCCCCTATGTACAAGAAAATAAAAAATATAAAAATGTCTCTACGTAAAAGGAATAAAATACTTTTTTTTATGCTTCCTAGGTACAAAAATTTATAATACTAAAATTTGCTTCCTTTTGTCCCAAGAATATAATTTCTATAATACTGTTTCCTTGTAAAAGAATATAACTGCTATAATACTGCCTCTATGTACAAAATATAACTACTTTTAATATCCCCCTTTTGTATAAAAATTTAATAACTTCTATACTACTGCCCCTATGTACAAGAATATAAAAAAATGTAATATGCCCAAGGGTACAAGAATATAAAAGTTAAAATTTCGGGCCTTATTACAAGACTATAAATACTGTAATACTGCTCCTATGTAGAGGAATATAACCGCTATAATACTCCCCCTCTAGTCCCAAGAATATAACTATTTTTAATACCCCCCCAATGTACAAGAAAAAAAACTCCCTAAAATATGCCCCTTATGTCACGGGGTTTATAACTACAAATAAAACGTCCCTATGTACAAAAAAATTTAACAACTTTTTAAACCGCTCCTATGTAAAAGGGGAATATAACTACTAAAAAACACTGCTCTTTGTACAAAATATAAAAATATAATACTGTCCCTATGTACAAAAAATATAACTACTATAAATCCCGCCCCCCTTTGTCCCAAGGGGAAATAATTTCTATAACACTGTTTCCTATTTTTACAAAAATAAAACTATTATAAAAAATGCCCCCATGTACAAAAATTTTACTACTGTAATACTGCCCCCTATTTTACAAGAATATAACTACTTTAATACTGCCTCTATGTTCAAGAATATAACTACAATGATACTGCCCCCATTTTAAAAGGGAAATAATTTTCTTTTAATACTGCCCCTATGTACAAAAATATAATTTAACTAAAATTTTATTTTGCCCCCTATGTAAAAGAATAAAAACTACTAAAATTACCCCCCTATGTAAAAAGAATAAAATACTTTTAATACTGCCCCTAGTAAAAGGGAAAAACAACTACTTAATACTGCCCCCTATGTAAAAGGGGAATAAAAAACTACTAAATACTGCCCCATATGTACAAAAAATTTTAAATAAATAATACGGGCCCCCTTGGGAAGTATTTTGAAAAACCAGGAAAAAAACCCAGGAGAAATGATTTGTGATTAGATATGGTCGGTTTTCCCAGTGTAGTTGTCGCTGATCTTGCATTGTGCTGTATTCCTCCTCATTACACCGACATATAGTGCCCATTTGTTTTGGGGCTGCCCCAGGTCCCCCTTTCCCTTCTCCTTTTTTTTAAACGTAGCTGTATCTCGCGGGTCTAACCGGGAAAGCGTTTCTCTTCCTGCAATAGACGGATAAACGTCCTTTGTTCAAGCAGACATTAAAATCAGCAGCGTGAGCACATTGTGTTCCTGCTGACCTGGGCGGCTCCCCCCCCTTGTGGGGAAAAGCGCTCTTCAGTATATATTGTGTACAGGGCATATATTTCCCTGACGGTACTGGTGTGCCTAACTGTTTTGAATGGGTTTAAAAAATTGGATACTTTTTTTTTAATTTTTTATGTTGAGAGCGATAAATAAGCTGCTGTTGTTTTGGACTCTTCACCCCTTTTCCTCCCTGAGCCCCTGGCCCTGTGCCTGGTCATCAAGTTGTAAGGTCTGTTAGATTTGGCTTTGTTGTTACTGGCGAATACAACAGGTTGAGATTAAAGCCGGCAAAAGGGAGCGATGCAGCACATGGGAAAATCTGTGAGTCTCATTCCGTTTAGGGCGGGGGGCTGTTTAAAGTAGGCCCGAGGAGTCTTGGGGGGCCCCTTAGCTTTTGTAACTTGTGGGAACCCCTTTGTGGACACTGGATGCTATTGGGGGGAGATAAAACCCCGCTACCTTCAAAAGGGTTTAAAACTGAGTTTTTTTTAATTTCAGTCATAAAAGTTGCTGTATTCCTTTGGCAGGATTTCTGGTCACCTCCTAACATTATGGATAAACCCTGTATAAAAGGGGCCCGAATGTGAAAACCCCCTGGCGGGGCCCAAAAACAAAGTTAAATTGGGCCCTTTTAAAGGTTTTTCCCACAAAAGGTTTTATTAGGGGCATATGAATTTATGAGGGATTCCCCAGTTTGAGAGCCCCTTTATTACCCAGTGCAGAGAGGGGAATCTGGAGTGGCCCCGGAGTCTGCATGACTATATATGACCAAGTCCTATGTAATGCTTACATTTTTTGCTGTTAGTCCATAGGGAAATTCAGCTGCTCATAAAGGGCCTGAACCAGAAGCTACTGGAGCCAAAAAAAGGGGGGGCCTCCTAAACGGCAAACATTACACTGCATGTTATGGGCGTCCTTTTTTTGGTGCACCCCCTTTTTGGATGCAAATGCAATCTCTACAACCTTTATGGCTACAACCAACAGAAGGGTTTTTGTGATTAGGTGTTCCCGGAGCAACTAAAACAAAAATGCTAGAATAATGCTTTTGCTAAGTACAAGAAATATAAAATTTTATAATACTGCCCCCCATGTACAATAAAATAACTACTATAATACCCGCTCCCCCATGTGCAAGGGAAAAAACTACTATAATACTTCCCCCATGACAAGAAAATAACTGCATAATACTGCCGCCTAAAGTACAAGAATTAATTCTATAATATTTCCCCCTATGTACAAGAATATTTAAATTTTATTTAAAACTGCTCCTATCTACAAGAATTTTAATTTCTAAAAATACTGTCCCTTTTGTGCAAGAATTTTAACTACTTTTAATACTTCCCCCATGTAAAGGAAAAATAACTTTTTATAATTTCTGCCCCCTATGTAAAGAATATAAAATACTATAATACTGCCCCCTATTTTACAAGAATATGGGTTACTGTAATACTGCTCCTATGTAGAAGAAATTTTTTACTATAATACTTTCCCCCTTTTAAAGGGAAAATAAATTCTTAATACTGCCCCTATGTAAAGAAAATAAAATACTTTTTAAATTTCCCCCTATGTACAAGAATATGAATACTGTTAATACTGCTCCCTATGGGGAAAAATTTTAATACTATAATACTTTCCCCTTATGGGTTTTAAAAAGATAATTTAAAACACCTCCATGATATATATTGGGGGTTTTATCTCTATAGTCTGCTATACACAAGCCTTTTAGAAAACATTTATTTTATGTTTGTGCAATGTTTTTTGCATATATATTTTTTTATTATAAATTTTATATTATATATTTATTATTTTTTATATTAAGCATATCACCATTTCACAGTGCACTAGGGTTAGGGTAAGGGGATCGGTCCTGACAGGTGCTCGCTGCTTCCAGGCCTTTGATGGTGTTTCCAGTCTCGCGCCGGCTCAGCTGGCTGAGTGCATAGTCGCTGACCACCAGGCGCTTTATAGGCAGTGTGTGCAGTGTCGTCCTGGCACAGCTGCTCTATGTCAGGTTCCAGCTGAGCCTGAGTTTCCTTACATTCAGCATTGCCCAGAAATTCCTTAGATGGTTTTCAAGGAATTTCCATAGTTTGCGAGCAACAGGCGAAATGTGAAATTGGTTCCCACGGATGAGTTCCCCCGGGGAAAGCGCTGCCATAGTTTGTATAACAGCTCAACACTTGTCTGAAATAATACAGAGCTGCTGCACATCCCCCAGATGTTACATAACTGCAGTGACTAATGCATGTTATGGAGCAAAGCATGCATTATTAGTCAGATCTCGTTTAGTAAAAGTTGTGTGATGGCGCCATGGTAGCTCACACTGTTGGAGGAGTGGAGCGTGTCTTACTGCATTACCAGGCAGATTTATGATTCAAGAGGTCTGGAAAAGCTGGATGACAACCCCTGTGTGAGAGATAATGGCGCCATCACACAACTTTATCCAGAACAGAAATAATAAAATGGTGGTGAAAAAAATTAGAATTTTGGAGAACTTGGATATAGAGAGTAAGTCGTAGACTTGCAGTGGTATAGCTAGTGGGGGCAGTTCCATCCTGGGCAGCACGGTAGTTCTGCCAGCGTGGTACACTTGCCATCTCTGATGCACCATCTGGTGAGTTGGCAAGTGTCCCAGGCGCCGTGTTAGGATGGTGCAGACTCAAAGGCTGTGCTCCCATTGCAGTGGTCAGAAACGGAGCTAGCACCATCACACGGCTATTTAACCCCCTAGATGCCATAGCCAGTAGTATCCGCGGCATCCAGGTGGTTTATAGGGGGAAAGGGCTTCAACGCGATCGCAGGCTGCTTATGATTGCATTGCAGCCGTAGACCAAACAATGACCTTGGGATCTGTCATATACAGGAGCCTATTACACCCTGCCAAGGACAGAGTCTAATAGGCTCCTGTTACATATAGGAACATAGTAATACGGTAATGTATTGCAAAGTATTATAAAAAGGAATAAGAGGTCGCATAGTCTGGTTCCATATTGGAAACAACAACAAAAAAAGGAGAAAAATTTAATAAATATTTCATATAATAATAATAATAATAAATAATATAATAAATTTAAAAAAAATATAACACAAAACCTTAATTTCCCAATAAAAACAACAAAAAGGAAATAAATCTTAATAAATATTTAATATAATAATAATAATAAATAATATAATAAAATAATAAAAATATAGACATAAAACCCTTAATTTTCCAATAAAAACAAAAAAAGAAATAAATATAAATATTTAATAATAATAAATAATAAAATAAAAATACAAACGCAACACTTCTAATTTCTCAATGAAAAAACAAAAAAGGAAATAAATCTAATAAATATTTAATATAATAATAGCAATAATAAATAAAATAATAAAAATACAAACACAAATCCTCTATTTTCCCAATAAAAAATACCTGACCCCAATAAAAAAGCAGGTACAAATAATAGGTATTTCTGTGTCTGTAGCAATCCGATATATAAAATTATTATATTATTTACGCTGCACGGTGAACACCGCCAAAAATTACAAATAAAAATTATGCCAGAATTGTCTTTTTTTTCATCCACCCTCAAAAAAAAAAAATAAGTGATAGAAAAAACTTATTCCGCAAATAAAAAGCACTTGCACAGCTCAGTTTGCAGAGAAGTTTTGATTTTTTTAAGAATTCTGTTACAAAAAAATATAAACTTTTTAAGCAGCAATTATGATTTATAGATGTGGTGTGGCCTATAAAGGGCGGTAGTATGTAAAAGGGGTTGAGAAACTTAACAAAGGCCCAAGGCGGCAATAGGCTGCACCACTGGCGACTTGTGTTTTGGCTGCTCTTTGTGTCCTGCCCGTGTGCTGTGATTGGGGTCTTGGTTTTGGATCTGTCTTCTCCTTGTCTTCTCTTACTTTCTGTCTCTGCCTCTTGTCGGATAGATGACCGTAGGCAATGTGTCCAGCAGGATCGGCGCCGTAGCCGAAGTCCTCGTCAATCTTTACATGAGCGATCATAAATCTACAGTCAGGTCTCCAGAGCTGGTAAGCAGCTGAGCCCGTCCTCCACCTCCCCCGGGGGGGATCATATACATGGGGTCTGTAATCCTGGGAGGGAGGTAATATTGAGACATCACATAGTGCAGACTACTTGAAAGTTTAGTTTTAAGTGCTCACATGTTCCTCTTCGGTTACATCCTGTCTCCAGTCACATCCAGAGCTGCATTCAGAATTTGATAGTTTGCTGTATTGAATGAATCTGCTGCATTGCATTGTAGGCGATGTATTGTTCGGTAACCCTTCTGCACAGTGCCTGCTGTATGCACTATATGTCTACGGCTTTGTGGGGAACTCTAGGGGACACCTCAAAGGAGTTCAGATATAGGGGTTATCAATGCTGGGTGGGAGCCAGAGATCAGTATTGGCAGCACCCTGATAAAATTTGAAGAAAAAAAGAGGCCCTTTCATAAGTTGCAAGTTAGGAAGTTGTAATTGGAGGGGGAGGGCCCAGGTGCTCAGCTTTATGGGGCCCCGAAATGTATTATCACAAACATGCAAAGCATGACTCTCTAAGGCCGGGTTCACACATTGCATTTTTGTCATGTTTTTCAAATGCATCAAAACGGCTAAAATGCACACTTTTTTAATGCAATGTTCAGCCTGAACAGTGTATGGGAGCCTGAAGCTGTAGAACAACCCACAGGAAGAACAGAAAGCAGCAGCTTGAAGCTGTAGAATCACCCACAGCCTGCGCAGGAAGGGAGATCCTGAATCTGTAGAACCACCCACAGCATGAACAGAATGTGGGAGCCTGAAGCTGTAGAACCACCCACAGCCTGACCAGGAAGACAGAGTCTGAAACTGTAGAACCAACTACAGCCTGAACAGGTAGTGAAAACCTGAATCTGTAGAGCCACCCACAGCCTGAACAGGATGTGCGAGCCTGAAGCTGTAGAACCACCCACAGCCTGAACAGGTAGTGAAAACCTGAATCTGTAGAGCCACCCACAGCCTGAACAGGATGTGCGAGCCTGAAGCTGTAGAACCACCCACAGCCTGAACAGGAAGAGGGAGCCTGAAGCTGTAGAACCACCCACAACCTGAACAGGAAGTGCGAGCCTGAAGCTGTAGAACTACCCACAGATTGAACAGAATGTGGGAGCCTGAAGCTGCAGAACCACCCACAGCCTGAACAGGAAGTGGGAGCCTGAAGCTGTAGAACCAACCACAACCCGAACAGGAAGTGGGAGCCTGAAGCTGTAGAACCAACCACAACCTGAACAGGAAGTGGAAGCCTGACGCTGTAGAGCCACCCACAGCCTGAACAGGATGTGCGAGCCTGAAGCTGTAGAACCACCCACAGCCTGAACAGAAAGTGGGAGCCTGAAGCTGTAGACCCTCCCACAGCCTGAAAAGAAAGTGGGAGCTTGAAACTGTAGAACCACCCACAGCCTGAACAGGAAGTGGGAGCCTGAAGCTGTAGAACTTCCCACAGCCTGAACAGGAAGTGGGAGCCTGAGCTGTAGAAGTAACCACAACCTGAACAGGAAGAGGGAGCCTGATGATGTAGGCTGTGTGAAACAGCTAGATTGGAAAACACCTTAAAATTTGGAACAGCTCGGAGAAATGTGTTTTAGGTACAATTCATGTTTTTATGCATTTTTTGAAAATAAAAATGCAAAGTGTCAGCCTGGCCTGAGGGGGGCCCTGTTCACTGTGACACATTGTATCCTCCTGTGTCTTATGAGGTGAATAATGTAACTTTGTATCACATTCAGAGTTCTCTGGAGGGAGCGGTGACTGAGCTCTTTGACGATTCCTCTTCTCCTTCTTCTCCTTCCTCTGTCTCTCCTCTCCACAAGGTAAACCTGCGTGCCAAAAAAAGACCAAATATCAGTCTGCAAATCCGACCGGTATTTGGTCTTTGCCGTGTAAATGCACCCTTATAGCTTTTTGATGTGGTTGCTGACTGTGAGTGGAGCAAGAGCTGCTCTCTATTACACTACTGGGTGCAGGACACAGTGGAGTGAGTTTAGATTAGTCGGCTTCCTTCTACACCCCTGCTTAGTACCACCCACATCACTTTGTACATTCATTTACAGCGCTTAGATGGGGTTGCTGACTGTGAGTATAGCAAGAGCTTCTCTCCACTACACAGTGCAGTGCACAGTGGAGTGAGTGTTTTGCCAAGTTTTATCAGTACAGGTTCTAGATACAGCTTAAAGAAAGACAGTCAATCAGGATACAACGCAATTTTTTTTTTTTAAACAATGTTTTTTATTGAGAAGAATGATGATACAACATTCATAACAAACACCAATATACATAACCAAGTTTTGAGCCAATGTACACAGTCTGTCGTGAACCTGACAAGTCTGTATAAGAGCATTCTTCTCAAAGTTTTTACAATTATAAGAAGAAATAGAAGCCGACAATCTTAATATTTCCATCACTTGACCCCTATCTAGTAATCCAATGACCCTTTGTCTTGTCGGCCCCCCAAAAAAAACAAAACAAGCCCACATAACCATTTTAAACTTCAAAAACTCTGGGAAAATAGTCTCAGCAAAAATAGAGACCAAATTTATCATCACTAATCACTACTATCCTATTCGATTCCTCCCCCAAGCGAAGAGAATCCCCCCATACCTTAGATGCTGGCTACCAGAATCTCCCCTCCACTAATTCTTCTCAATCATCCACTTCCAGTCCACCCAAGGTCCCACATAGTTTTTCCCTATAATAATATTCTGTTTGTTTGAAATTAGTCATCAATGATCTGATATCCTCATTCGAGAAAGTTTTGATAATAAACCGTTTCCATTTCTGGAAGAATCTCTCCGTCAGGATGGCCTTAATATTCTCCGCTTCTATCCTCTCTAACATTAGAATTCTCCTGATCATGGCCTCCACCTCTCCCACCGCAGGAATACTGTCTTTCAGCCAATGATGCTAAATACCCTTTTTTTGCTGCCAGTAGTGTTATATGCACCACTTTGTTGTTGACCACTTGTGGTTCTGCTCCCTCTCCTACTCCCGGTTGTGGAATATAATGAAAGATGCCGCTCAAAGGATCCCTCGGCACCTCTACTTCCCAAACCTCCTTTATACCTCGCAAGACCCGTCCCCAATATTCCCGTAATTTTGGACACTGCCATATACTGTGCAGCAAATCTGCTTTTGTTTCTTTGCATTTTGGGCTCTCCTTCAGGAAGTTCTCGTTAGTATATGGGAGGTCGTAGGCGTACGTTGCCTTATGAGCTAGCCGGAAAACCATCTCCCTCCATGATTCATTTACTATAGCCGTTCTAACCTTCCCCAGTCCTATTCGGATCTTATTTTTTGCCTCAGAATCCTCCAAT
Organism: Phyllomedusa bahiana; assembly: GCA_025379985.1. Lineage (NCBI taxonomy): Eukaryota > Metazoa > Chordata > Amphibia > Anura > Hylidae > Phyllomedusa > Phyllomedusa bahiana. The sequence goes on along the minus strand of JAODAL010027935.1, from coordinate 42,625 downwards.
TCTCTCTCCCATGACCCAAAACAACTTTCCTTGTTGGCGATCACGAAGTTGTTTGTAATTACACGACAGAGAATCTAACTGGTCGACTTTTCCCATTAGAGTGTCAAATTGTCCTGGAGTCTCTGCCGCTGCAAAATTTTTGATGTGCCTCTTACAGTAGGACATGCATTGCCCAAACTGAAAAATCTCACTACCCCAAGAGCAAATTTCTCCTTGAACTCAGGCCATGTCATGAACCTATTCTCTGTCTCATGGAACAGATCCTGTATCGTACGGATATTTTAATTCCTCCACTCCTGGAAGAACTTGTTTTCCCTCCCTGCTGGAAATGAGGGTAAATCCCATAGCGGGGCATATTTGGATAGATGCATGGGTAACGTATACAGCTTCCTAATAATTTTCCAAGTGGCTATGGTGTCTTTTAGGACTACACTACGTTTGACTGATGCAGGGAGGTCTTTATAAGCCGTGTGTAAAAGTGCCGTCAGTTTCCACGGGCTAGCCAACTGGTGCTCCAATTTCAAGTTAAAAAATAGGCACTTCCATTTATCCAATCCTTTACATGGTGCACCAGGGAAGCCAGATTATACAACCTAATATCGGGGAGATTCAAACATCCGATTTATTTAGAGAGAGTTTTTTGTAAGCTATCCTGGGTCGCTTTTTGTTCCAAAGGAAGGCTACAAACGCTGACCGAAGTCTACTGACGTCTTTGTGTTTTAACAGTAATGGTAGATTCTGCAAGGGGTATAGCAAACGGGCGAAGCTAATCATTTTAATTAGGTGTGCCCTACCAAACAAGGACAGTGGTAACTTTCCCCACCTTCCCAATTCTCCCACTATTCTATCTATCAATGGGCCATAATTTAACCTGTACACGGAGGACGCTTCTTTCCCTATCTTGATTCCTAGGTACGTTAGATATTGTGGAGCTTACATATTCCAATAACAGTGGCACACTATAACCTGAAGCACTATCAAAGGGGACATAGGAATTTTGAAAAAAGCATTTCTTCTATCTAGGATATATGAAATCTTTTTTGAGATTCTCAGTTCACCTTTTTGATCAAAACTGTTTAAGCCACCTCCGAACTTCAACAGGATCGCAAGGCAGGTGTCCTACACTATTGATTCCTACATTATTGATACCTCTCGTTTGGGTCCTATTCAGACCTCCATAATCCAGGAAATGAAGGAACCAGCTTACAAGTTACACTGCACTGATTAAAATGCAATGTCAAGGTGGGTGGAGTGCAAAAAACCAAAATAAAGGCAGCCAATTCTCCAAACTCAAACTAAAAGCAATATATGGTTATGCACATCCAAAAAACATTTTTGGAAAAATGAACATAGGTGCAGCACTGGTGCGGCTGTAGTATACATACATATTCCAATGACAGTGGCAGACTATAAACTGAAGCACTATCAAAGGGGACATAGGAATTTTGAAAAAAAAGCATTTCTGCTATCTAGGATTTATGAATTTTTTTTTGATTCTCAGTTCACACTTTCGATCAAAACTGTTTAAGCCACCTCCGAACTTCAACAGGATCTGAGGGCAGGTGGTCCTACACTATTGACTCCTACACTATTTATACCTCTCGTTTGGGTTCCTTCATTCCCTGGATTATGGAGGTCTGAATAGGACCCAAACGAGAGGTATCAATAGTGTAGGAATCAATAGTGTAGGACCACCTGCCTTGAGATCCCGTTGAAGTTCGGAGGTGGCTTAAACAGTTTCATCAAAAGTGTTAACTGAGAATCTCAAAAAACTTTTCATATATCCTAGATAGCAGAAATACCTTTTTTCAAAGTTCCTATGTCCCCTTTGATAGTGCTTCAGTTTATAGTGTGCCACTGTTATTTGAATATGTATGTATACTACGGCCGCACCAGTGTTGCACCTATGTTCATTTTTTTCAAAAATGTTTTTTTGGATGTGGATAACCATATATTGCTTTTAGATATTGTGGGGCTAACTGGACTACATCTCTAAATTTCTTGTCATACCTACCCTGCCCTAGAAAGAGCAATTGGCTCTTGGAGACATTAAATTTATAGCCGCTAAGGGTATCAAAATGTCCTAGTTCTTCAATGAGGTTCTCAAGATGGTCCCTCGGGGAATTCACAAATAGCAGCATGTCATCTGCAAAACAACACAGTTTAACCTCTTCCTCACCTACCCTTATCCCTTTGAAAACACCAGAAGATAGGAGATGCCTAATAAGTGGTTCCAAAGCAATATTAAAGAGAAGTGGGGAAAGGGGACATCCCTGTCTCGTGCCTTTTTGGAGCTTAATTGGGTCTGAGAGAAATCCCGGGGTATTAGCCCTCGCCTGAGGACCATTATAAATGGCTTCTATAAATGCCCTGATATCCCCCTGAATATTCATTTTACCCATGACACTGTATAGCCAGGTACATTTGACATTGTTAAATGCCTTTTCGGCATCCACTGCAAATAATGCAGGACAATCATCGTCTATTTCTTTTCAACGCAATTTTATTTAACATAGGAATCGATCAATTATGATAAATTGGTTACAGAAAATAGTGTGACATTTGGTACAGTTATCCTAAATATGTATTTACAAAGGTTAAATACTTACAGACTTCACCTCGGAGCTTAGAACATCACCTGTTCTTATGACTTCAGCCATGAGAACCTTAAATGGCGAAAACAGGGAACTGCAGGAGGGACTTCAACACCGGCGCAAGTGTCCTTAACGCCGGGTACCAGAGCTTCTGAAGTCACCACAAGCTGTCCTGGACTTATAAGTCATAAACAAAAAAAAAAGGAATACACAACCTACGTATTGTGTCCACTTAGAGTACAGAGTTCTTTTGTATGACCTCATCCTATACCATGGAGGGGCCAGCTCCCTGAGTTTAAGATAAGGAAATACAGAATCACTCTGAAACCAGACGATGCGGGCCCCCTTAGGTCGTAAATTAAGTGAAGTCTGTAGGCTTGAGAGCTAAACAGAGGTATGCAAGCCTGTGTGATTATAACTTGTGATACAACACTGGAAATTATAATTAGCTTAATATACAAGAAATGGAAATTATGACATCAAATAGTCACATATTTCACTAGCACTACAAGTGAGTTTGGATGAGACTGCTTCCTTCTCCCCCACCTCCCCTGCTTACCACTACCCACACCGTGCTATATACTCCTCTACAGCACTTAAAGTTTAGCCGGAGCCGCTGTGCGCTGCACTGATGTGTTGATGGGGCAGTATCGTTCTTTCCCAACCTACGGCTGGTGAGTGCAGGCCACAATGGCCTCTAGAGTATAAACAATTGGGTATCATTCCCCCCGATATTGGCCCACATATATAAGTGCCTTAGCGTGTCCTGTGGTCATCCAGCCACAAGGAAGCAGGACATTCTGTTGAGAGATATATGAGCGCTTGATCAGTTCTTACAAGTTTTTCTTTTTGATGGTAACCCTTATACTGCAGTGATTTCACCACCATTGCTCCGCTGCGGCACTTGAACCCTCCATGTGCCAGTCCGGAGTAGCCACCTCTGAACACTGACATCTCCCAGGATGCAAGTTATTTATCTCCACACCTTTGTTCTGTTTCAGGGGTCTTTAAGGAAGGAGTTCCCCCCGAATATCGGCGGCAGTGACACCTGTTACTTCTGCAAGAAGCGCGTTTACGTGGTGGAGCGGCTGAGCGCCGAGGGACACTTTTTCCATAGAGAATGTTTCAAGTGCGCGTTCTGCTCCTCCGTTCTCCGTCTGGGAAATTACGTCTTCAATGTGGAAGAAGGTGAGAGCCCTTCCTAAACTTTTATTCCAACCAACTTCAAAGGCTCAAGGAGAAATACTGCTATCCTGCTCACACAGCTGCAGTTTGTTACAGTGTATCGGTGCAGGCAAAATTAATCAGTCTGGAGCAGGCCTGCATAACAAAGGGCCCGCCAACGCATTTCTGGCAGCCAGTAACAGGGCGTGGTCTATGTAAACCCAATCCCAAAAACAGGTGGTACCATGTAGTTTGGGGTGGTCCAGGGAAGGGTAACCTGGCGGGCAGGAGCCGGTCCCAGGCCGTCCAGCCCCCATCTCTCACAATGTTGTGCATGTCCCATCTGGAGTTTGGATTGTTTAGATTCCTGGATGTCATTGTAACAAGCCTTCAGCTGTATGAAGTCTTAGGTCAGGAAGGGTTTTCAGCCTCTGGCTATAAACAGGAATATTCCTATTCACTGACAGCAAGCAGAGAACACACAGTGTATTAGGATAGTGAATTGGATAGGTTAGTCTTATGCCTGCACTGACGTAGTGTTCAGCAGCAGGTGGGTCTCTAGTTGTGCAACTACAACTCTCAGCATTCTCAAGCTGCAAGGCATGCTGGGAGATGCCGGCCAGAGATCAATGCTGTGCTGTATTTTAGATACTAGAATTCTCTAATCATTCAGTGGCAACAGATATTCAACAGATACAAAGTCTCCGGCGGTGAAGTGCACGTCCCCTGACCGCCGCGGCCGCCGCTGTGTGTCACGCCCTGAGCCTTCGTTTATCTTTGGAAATATTGGTAACCCCTACGCTTCCTCTGGTGTCCTGCCGGATACAGGAGCAGTAATGTATATCTTAGGATATATAACATATACACAGCTGAGAAGCAATATCCCAAATTTCACAAACATGTACAGTTGAAACCAGAAGTTTCCATCCTCTATATAAAGCCCCATCTGCAGGTTTCCCCCCCCCCCTTCTATATAAAGCCCCATCTGCAGGTTTCTCCCTCCCCTCTATATAAAACCCCATCTGCAGGTTTCTCCCTCCCTAGTTATAAACCCCCATCTGCAGGTTTCTCCCTCCCCTCTATATAAAGCCCCATCTGCAGGTTTCTCTCTCCCCTCTATATAAAGCCCCATCTGCAGGTTTCTCCCTCCCCTCTATATAAAGCCCCATCTGCAGGTTTCTCCCTCCCTCTATATAAAGCCCCATCTGCAGGTTTCTCCCTCCCCTCTATATAAAGCCCATCTGCAGGTTTTTCTCACTCTCTGACCTGAAATCAGAATAAACCTTCCCCGTTTTAGGTCAATTAGGAACCAATATTATTTCGAGTTTCCAATTGAAGAATAATTAGAGGGAGAATTTTAAGGCATTTTTATTACTTTCTGCAAAGTCAGAAGTTTCCATTCACTGGGATTACTCTGCCTTTACACAATTTGGGCCCGCCCATATGATGATGTCAGGTCTTTGGCAACATCTGAGTTAATTAGACACAGCTGTGGATGTATTTTAATGCAAGAAACACACTGCTTCTGTGTGTAACATCATGGGAAAGTCTAAAGAAATCAGCCAAGATATCAGGAAGAGAATTGTTTGGGCTTGCACAAGTCTGGATCATCCTTGGGTGCAATTTCCAGATCCTGAAGGAGCCTCGTTCATCTGTACAAACAATTATACGCAAGTACAAACAAGATGGGGATGTACAGCCATCATACCGCTCAGGAAGGAGACGGTTCTGTGTCTCAGAGATGAATGTGCTTTGGTCCAACATGGATATCAACCCAAGAACAAAAGCAAAAGACCTTGTGAAGAATGCTGGCGGAAGCTGTAAGATTGTGTCATTATCCACAGTGAAACGAGTACTGCATCAACATGGGCTGAAAGGCCGCTGTTACGACGGTCGGTAGTGTAGAACCCGGTTTTCATCACAGCCCGCCGCAAAGCGGATGGACTTGCTGCGGCGGGAATCTACCAGGTCGCTTCCACCGGCGTGAGTTGCTTGCGGCGGCCAAGGTGTAGCGACGTACCGAATCGTCAGACGTGGTGTAGTCGGGGACAGGCAATAAGGTCAGGGCAGACGGCAAAGGTTCGTAGTCGAGAGGCGCAGGCAAAGAGGTACGGTACACGGTAAAGACGGAGACACTAAGAACGCTTTCTCAATAGGCTAGAGGGCACTAAAGATCCGACGGGGACGTTCCGGAAGTGAAAACCAATTTGGGGTCAGCGACCGGCCAACAACCAATTGTGGGTGCGCTGGCCCTTTAAATCAGAGCAAGCCGGCGCGTGCGCCCTAAGGAGCGGGGACACGCGCCGCGGCCGGCAGGGACGCTGCACGGAAGTAGGAGCGTGGGCGGGTAAGTCTGCCTGTACAGGGGAACGAGTGTGCCCGCGGCCCGACACTCTGACCACGGCACCGCTCGTCCCCGCAGCCGGGGAGGAGGCAGAAGTCCGGTGAGCCGCACCCCAAAGCTGGGGGGCTGCGGGACCACCGGTGATAGCCGCTCTGCCAGGAAGAAGCCATTACTCCAAAAGAAACATAGAAAAGCCAGATTCATGTTTGCAAATGCACAGGAACCTACATTGCTGGAGACATGTCCTGTGGTCTGACGAAACTAAAATTTAACTGTTTGGCCATAATGACCATTGTTACGTTTGGAGGAAAAAGGGAGAAGCTTGGACGCTTAAGAACACCATCCGAACTGTGGAACAAGGGGGTGGCAGCATCATGTTCTGGGGTTGTTTTGCTGCAGAAGGGACTGGTGCACTTCACAAATAGATGCAACATGAGGAAAGAAGATTATGTGGCAATAACTGAAGCAACATCTCAAGACATCAGCCAGGAAGTACAGCTTGAGTGGAAATGGGTCTTCCAATGGACAATAACCGAAGCTACTGCCAAACGGTTACAAAGTGACTTAGGAGAACTAAGTCCAAGTTTGGAGGGCCATTACAGAGCCTGATTCGTCTATTGGAATGTATGGCCAAGCTGAAAAGGCCGGAAGGCGAGCAAGGAGACCCCCAAACATGGCTCAGTGACACCAGTTCTATCAGGAGGAAGGGGACAAATTCCCACCAACTATTGTGAGAAGCTGTGGAAGGATCCGGAACGTTTGACCCAAGGTCCTACAGTTTAAGGCAAACCCACCAAATACTAATGAAATGGAGGAAACTTCTGACTTTACAAAAAGTAATAAAAATGCCTTAAAAATTCTCCCTCTCATTATTCTGCATTTGGCAAATAGAAATATTTTGGTTCCTAATTTACATAAAAATGGGGAAGGTTTATTCTGATTTCATGTCAGAGAGTGGAAAAAACCCGCAGATTGGGCTGTTTATAGAGGGGCGGGCGAAACCTGCAGGATGGGGCTTTATATAGAGGGGAGGGAAAAAACCTGCAGATGGGGCTTTATATAGAGGGGGGAGAAACCTGCAGATGGGGCTTTATATAGAGGGGAGGAGAAACCTGCAGATGGGGCTTTATATAGAGGGAGGGAAAAAGAAACCTGCAGATGGGGCTTTATATAGAAGGGAGGGAGAAACCGCAGATGGGGCTTTAAGAGGGGAGGGAAGAACCTGCAGATGGGGCTTTATATAGAGGGGAGGGAAAACCTGCAGATGGGGCTTTATATAGAGGGGAGGGAAGAACCTGCAGATGGGGCTTTATATAAAGGGGAGGGAGAAACCTGCAGATGGGGCTTATATAGAGGGGAGGGGGGAAGAAACCTGCAGACGGGGCTTCATATAGAGGGGAGGGAGAAAACCTGCAGATGGGGCTTTATTAGAGGGGGAGGGGCAAAAATGCAGATGCAGCTTTATATAGAGGGGAGGGGAAAAAAACCTGCTGATGGGGCTTTATATAGAGGGGAGGCAAGAACCTGTAGATGGGGCTTTAGAAAGAGGAGGGAGAAAACCTGCAGATGGGGCTTTATATAGAGGGGAGGGAGAAACCTGCAGATGGGGCTTTATTAGAGGGGAGGGAAGAAAACCCGCGATGGGGCTTTTTATAGAGGGGAGGGAGAACCTGCAGATGGGGCTTTATATAGAGGGGAGAGAAAAACCTGCGGATGGGGCTTTATATAGGGGGAGGGAAAAACCTGCGGATGGGGCTTTATATAGGGGGAGGGAGTTACCTGCAGATGGGGCTTTATATAGAGGGGAGGGAGAAACCTGCAGGTGGGGCTTTATGTAGAGGGGATGGAAAAACCTGCAGATGGGGCTTTACATAGAGGGGAGGGAGAAACCTGCAGATGGGGCTTTATATAGAGGGGGGGGAGAAAACTGCAGATGGGGCTTTATATTGTGGGAGGGGAAGAACCTGCAGATGGGCTTTATATAGAGGGGGAGGGAAGACCTTTAAGATGGGCTTTATATAGAGGGGTGGAAAAACCTGTAGATGGGGCTTTATATAGAGGGGAGGGGGAAAACCCGTAGATGGGGTTTATATAGGGGGGGGAGGAGAAACCTGCAGATGGGGCTTTATATAGTGGTGCTGGAGATACCTGCAGATGGGGCTTTATATAGAGGGGATGATAAAACCTGCAGATGGGGCTTTATTTATAGGGGAGGGTTACTGCTGGTTTACAATTTATCCTAATGCGTTATCATTTCTTTCCTCCACATATCAGTGCTTATCCTGAGGGGTTTTCCAAGACTTATATAAAACCTTCTTACCACTTTCCTCTCCTATCGCCACCGATCCAGCGTTCCACAGCCCTCCCTCCTCCCAGGACCTCATTGATTACATCACGTCCATGGATCACATGATGCTGCAACCAATCACTGGCCTCAGCAGTCACATGCAAATTGGCTATAGCATCATGTGATTCATAGACGTGATGTCATCAGTGATGGGGGAACCTGGAGCTCAGGCAGCGCTAGATCGGTGGCGATAGGAGAGGTGAGTTAAGGGGGGTATTTTTTATTTTAGCACGGTGGGAGGTGGTAGGAAGGTTTTATGAAAACCCTTGTGGCTGCTATTGAACCACTCCGTGGATTTGCCTTTCAGGAGCCTAGAAAAGCTTGATGAATTTGTGTCACCAAGCTTTACAGATTTGTTGTAGAGAAGCCGAGTGAATGGTCTGCAGGGAGGGGAATGTATCCAGGTAGTGAAAGGAAACTTTTATATTCCATAAAATGTATCAAAAAAGAATATGCAGAAATGAAAAATCGAAAATTTCCCATCTTTATCCACTGGTGCTATACAGTGGCTGAGAGACAACAGGGGGCGCTGCAAGGAATTACCACTGGAATATTCCTGCATGTAAGGAGAGCATTGCTGTTCATATTTACATACTAGGGAATCAGTATTTCTGCAGCTGCCTGACATAGATGTGCATGTAAAGGGGAACTCCGCGAACCATATACATGAAAGCATCAGCAGCCGACTGAGAATATCGCTTCTTTACTTTACAGGTAAATTCTACTGTCAGCCGCACTTCATGCACTCCTTCTCCAACAGCAAACAACGCAAACGCAGGACGGATTACAAAAGCCAGGTGAGTCCGTAGTAGCTAAAACAAGGACTGAGAAATGAAAGAGGGATGGATGAATGAATGGGTGAATAAATAAAGGATAGGGTGGGTGAATGAATGGGTGAAAGAAAGATTGGGTGAATGAATGGGGTGAAAGAAAGGAAGAATGGGTGAATGAATGGGGTGAAAGAAAGGAAGAATGGGTGAATGATTGGGATTAAAGAAACAATGGGTGAAAGAAAAAATGAATGGGGTGAAAGAATGAAAGAAATAATGGCTGAATGAATGGGGTGAAGGAAAGAATGAATGGGTAAATGAATGGGGTTAGAAAGAATGAATTAAAAAAGAATGAATGAAAGAATGGGTAAATTAATGAGATGAAAGAATGAATGAAAAAAGAATGAATGACTGGGTGAATGAATGGGGTTAAAGTGAGTGATGAGTGAATGGGGTGAAAGAGTGAAATAAATAATGGCTGAATGAATTGGGTGAAGGAAAGAATGAATGGGTGAATGAATGGGGTTAGAAAGAATGAATTAAAAAAGAATGAATGAAAGAATGGGTAAATTAATGAGATGAAAGAATGAATGAAAAAAGAATAAATGAATGGGTGAGTGAATGGGGTTAAAGTGAGTGATGAGTGAATGGGATGAAAGAATAAATGAAAAAAGAATGAGTGAAGGACTGTAACTTAATCGTTGAATGATTGAATTAAGAAAAAAGGTAATGGGTGAATGAGTGAAGGAAAATAAATTGTGAATAAGTAAATGAATTGATAAATGAATGGAAAAATTAATATTTGAACAAATGAATGGGCAATTTAATGAAGGATAAATGAATGTTTAAATGAATGAAAAAATGAATTGGTGAAAGAATGAATGAATAAAGAAATATGAATGAATGATTGAATAAATGAAGGAAAATGAATGGGGGATTTCATGAAGAATAAACTAAATGAGTGAATGAATGATTTGAATGAGTGACTGATTAAAGGAAAAAAATGAATGGGTATATGAATGAAGGAAAAATAAATGTTTGAATGAATCAAGTAAAAAAAAATGAATGGGTGATTCAATAAAGGAAAAAATAATGGGTGGATGAATGGAGGGAAATGAATGGGTAAATTATTGGAGGAAAAAAATAATGTTTAAATAAATGAAGGGGAAAATGAAAGGGTGAATGAAAGATTATGAAAAAAATGAATGGGTAAATAATGATTGAATAAAAAAATGTGTGTGAATTAATGAAAAATGAATGGGTGAATAAATGAATGAGTGGAAAAAATGAATGGGTGAATGAAAAATGAAATGATGAAGCAATAGTTGAGTGAATGAATAATGGATAAATAACTGAGTGAATGAGGGGTGCAGCAGGCTGCCCAGTGCTTGCTGCTGTTGGGTCACCCTCTCCTGCAGACGTCATTGTGTTGTTGGTAGTTAGAGAAACATCACTTTTCCAAAACAAATGTTGCTGTTTCTCTCCCCACATTCCCTCCCGCCGCCGCCGCTCACTCCCCAAGTCCCAGGACACCAAGATCTGTTCTATTTTGGTCAATTGCATTTTCCAGAATTAATACTTATCGCGCTATTATTAGGCCTCTTCAGGATTTTTATTTAGAGAAATCTAAATATGCTGAGAAACTTCAGTTATACTCCAGTCACACCCAAAGCTGCATTCTAAGTGCTTGTTTGATGCCCGGATGTAGCCGTTGGTCCAGTCTGTGTCTAGATTCAAGTGTAGCAAACCCTCAGCTGCGAGATGTATTAGGTCTGTACAGCTTTTTAGCATCTAAATATTACCTAATGTTTTCATTCACCAACAGCAAGTAGAGATCTTGCAGATTGTAAGAAAATTAAACAAAAAGTGTATTAAACAGTTGCTAACTTCTTAGGGTTTGTTACAGTTGTATCCAGCTTAGACGATCCTATGTGAACTCTTCATCAGCAGCACAAATCTCTTCCTTGTCTTAGTTTGCTACAATGCATCAGTGCAGGTGAAATCAGGGGCGTTGCTACAGGGGGTGCAGGGGTAGCAGTCGCTACCGGGCCCTGCAGCCTGAGGGGGCCCAAAAGCCCTCCTGCCACATAAGAAGACACCAGTATTGTAAATTGCGCATGGTAACTGGGGGGGCCCCATTTCTCTCTTTGCATTAGGGCCCAAGAGCTTGAAGTTGCGCCTCTGGGTGAAATGTATCAGCCTGTTTGGCTCACAGAGGATTGCATAGACCAGGCATCCTCAAACTGCGGCCCTCCGGCTGTTGGAAAACTACAACTCCCATCATTCCCTCTGTTATAGATTATATAAATGCATGATGGGAGTTGTAGTTTCCCAACAGCTGGAGGGCCGCAGTTTGAGGATGCCTGGTCTAGACCAAGGCTGCACAAAATACGGCCCATGGGCTGATTGCAGGCGCCAAGGGATTTCTAGAGGCCCGCAAACCAGACCTGAAAGGGGCAGTGCTTGTGCAAACACCAACCTAAAATGGGTGTTCCCACCAGTTTTGGGGCATGCCGTGCAGTTTGGGGGTGACCTTGGGGCCTTACCAGGTGGTCCGAGGGCGTTCCAAGGGCCCACCAGTGGAGGTGATCCTTGGGGCCACCAGTAGAGATGATTCCTGGAGCCACCAGTGGAGGTGATTCTTGGAGCCCACCAGTGGCGTTGATTCTTGGGGACCACCAGTGGCGTTGATTCTTGGGGCCCACCAGTGGCGTTGATTCTTGGGGCCCACCAGTGGAGCTGATTCTTGAGGCCCACCAGTGGAGGTGATTCTTGGAGGCCCACCAGTGGAGGTGATTCTTGGGGGCCCACCAGTGGAGGTGATTCTTGGGGCTTCACCAGTGGAGGTGATTCTTCTGGTCCACCAGTGGAGGTGATTCTTCTGGTCCACCAGTGGAGGTGATTCTTCTGGTCCACCAGTGGAGGTGATTCTTCTGGTCCACCAGTGGAGGTGATTCTTGGGGCTCCACCAGTGCAGTTTATTCTTGGTTCCACCAGTGGGATTGATTTTTGAGTCCCACCAGTGGAGTTAATTCTTCGGGCCCCACCATTGGAGTTGATTCTTGGGGCCAGCAGTGGAGTTGATTCTTGGTTCCACCAGTGGAGTTGATTCTTGGTTCCACCAGTGGAGTTGATTCTTGGTTCCACCAGTGGAGATGATTCTTGGTTCCACCAGTGGAGGTGATTCTTGGTTCCACCAGTGGAGATGATTCTTGGTTCCACCAGTGGAGATGATTCTTGGTTCCACCAGTGGAGATGATTCTTGGTTCCACCAGTGGAGTTGATTCTTCGGGCCCACCAGTGGAGATGATTCTTGGTTCCACCAGTGGAGTTGATTCTTGGTTCCACCAGTGAGTTGATTCTTGGGGCCACCAGTGGAGATGATTCTTGGGGCCCACATTGGAGTGATTCTCGGGGCCACACAGTGGAGTGATTCTTGGGGCCCACCAATGGAGATGATTCTTGGGGCCACCAGTGGAGTTTGATTCTTTGTTCCACCAGTGGAGTTTATTCTTGGTTCCACAAGTGGAGATGATTCTTGGTTCCACAAGTGGAGATGATTCTTGGTTCCACAAGTGGAGATGATTCTTGGTTCCACAAGTGGAGATGATTTTTCGGGCCCACCAGTGGAGGTGATTCTTCAGGCCCACCAGTGGAGGTGATTCTTCAGGCCCACCAGTGGAGGTGATTCTTCGGGCCCACCAGTGGAGGTGATTCTTCGGGCCCACCAGTGGAGGTGATTCTTCGGGCCCACCAGTGGAGTTGATTCTTGGTTCCACCAGTGGAGTTGATTCTTGGTTCCACCAGTGGAGTTGATTCTTGGTTCCACCAGTGGAGTTGATTCTTGGTTCCACCAAGTGGAGTTGATACTTGGTTCCACCAGTGGAGATGATTATTGGTTCCACAAGTGGAGATGATTCTTGGTTCCACAAGTGGAGATGATTCTTGGTTCCACAAGTGGAGATGATTCTTGGTTCCACCAGTGGAGATTATATATGATAACCACAACTGGAGTTGATTCTTATGTCACAGCAAAAAAGTTAATATTTGGGGCCCACCCTACAGCTACTACACCTGCCCCAGGCTATCTGCCTCTTTTTCTCCCTGGAAAGCAGCCCTAGGCCTGCCATGCCCAGAGGCCCACCAAGACCAGGGGCCCACACGGGGTGGCCCCTGCTTCCCCTGTCTGCTGGTCTGAGCGTGAGGTCTGGATATTTTTTCTCTCTCAGTAACAGCAAGCAGATTTTTCCAAAATAGTGAAGAATTCCAGCACATAAACTTATAGATCGGTATCATACATTGGATACTTTTGATTGCAATAACTACTGCACGATGTTGTTGGTGTCCCGTTTCCCCATTGACCACCCCTTTGTCTTGCTGGATTCTTATAAAACATGGAAGAAGGAAGAATCCATAACTGCAGAGGTCACGACGGACAGTCCCTGTAGCGCTGGCAGCAGTTCAGAGGACAGCTCCCAAGGTATCATCGCTTCCTTATATAGGAAAACGCTAAGCTGGCCTCTAGCCGTGACTAGGGACGTCCTTGCCCTCCCCAGCCGCTTGTCTCACTGGACGCGTGGCGCGGTGCAAGACGCCAAGCGCCATATCAGGGACAATGAGCAAAAGTATTCCTACCTGTACGAGCTGCTGAGTGTCGGCGTGCCGTTCCTATACGCGCTCTACGAGGTATTGACCCTCATGGTCCAAGAAGCGGGGCCGTCCCTGCAGGTCATAGTCGAGCAGGCGCATGACACGTTTTGGTACAAACACAGTTAGATATGACATCATCAGATGACCTCACTAGCAGTGGGCGGCTTCTCTCCTGTTCCCAGAGAAGCCTTCGCGCCCTGTTAGCGCTCACGCCGTGAGCCCCGATGCTGTTTTCAGAATTTGAAGGAAATACTTTAGATTTGCACTTTTTTGTACGCAAAAGTCCGAAATTTCAGGTTTACAGTCCACACTTGTTTTGCGGTGGATTTTTGGGGGGTTCCTATAAGAACCAGCAGAAAAAGATCCCCTTTTTCCTAACTTGTGATATGACTATTGTACATTTCTCATCTTTCATTTTAGAGATAATTCAGACCAAAAATTCTATTTCCCCAAAAAAATCTTCATTTCCGTATTTCACTACTGAGGGCACCGACCTCATTGATCATCCTACCAGCCCCTACTCTGATGATGTGCAATATTTTCATCCTCAAATCACTGTCAGCTGTGCAACTGCATGCATTGCATAACTAAAGGCATAGGGCGACCTGTATGATCCAGGCCGGTTCTAAATAGCTTTAAAGCAGTGTAGAAAGTGCCAGAATGTCTGGACCTGTTCTATTGTGGGTCATAGATTTGGTGCTTTCTAGCCCCACTACGACACCTCAGGCTCATTTAAACCCCTTGTAACTTGGTCTGGCTGTTCCAGCAGTAATGGGTCCTCTGTCCTCCCGTCATAAATGTGTAGCTTCCTATGGTTGGGTGCAATGTCCCCAGAACGACCCTTACCAAGTGCCGCAGGCACCGCAAAATGCGCCTTATTTTGGAGGGCACCTGCTCATACATCGAGAGAACAGGGCTGCGCCAGTTTTTGGGCTGAAAGGACACCAGAATACTGGCGCCCATCATGTGTAAATTGCCTAAATTTCACAAGAGGATGGAACATGAAAGATGTTGCCTTTGTCTCAAAAGATTTCATCCTAGCAAATCAGTAGACTTTTATTTCAGGGGCCAGATTGCATTACGGGTATTTGATAGATGATGGTGGAAGATGAATACAAAAATTTAAAATAAAATTAGAAAAAAAAAAATCCTTGCTGCATTTCAATGACTTGGTATCCTACATAATTAAACTGTAACAACATTTTGAACATTTTTTTTTTCCAGATGTCCTCTGGAAACAAAATGTACACAATTTCGTTACAATTTAATTATTCAGAGAATTAAGTTATTAAAATACAGCAAAGCTTTAAAAAAAAATAAATTTAGCAAATTTTAAGAACAGTTTAGAAACCTTTTTTTTATTTTATATTTTTTTATACTTATCCTGTAATCTGTAATAGAAATGTGAAATTTTATTATTTTGTTCATCCACATTTCTAAAAACTTTGGTCCAAAAATTTGTAATAACCATTTCAAACAATAATATGAAGAAATATTTCAATTGATAACTAATAATACCTACCCTGTAATCTTTCATAGAAATGTGAAATTTTGTTCATTCAAATTTCTAAACATTTTGGTCCAAAAATTTGTAATAACCATTTCAAACAATAATGTAAAGAAATATTTCAATTAATAACTAATAATACCTACCCTCTAATCTGCCATAGAAATGTGAATTTTTTAATTTTATTAGTCCAAAAATTTCTAATATCCATTAAAAATAATAATATAGAGAAATGTTTCATTTGAAAATACTAGATAATACTTACCCTGTAACTTGCAATAGAAATTTAATTTTTGGGTTTTTTGGTTAAAATTTGTGAAAATTATGGTTCAAGAATATCTAACAACCCTTAAAATAAAATAAAAAAAACCTCAACATTTAAAATGATAAATTTACAGTAGATAAAGAAATTAGAAAGATGAGAAATTGATACATTGTTAATTTATTCAAACCAAATCTGTCATCCTGAAAATAAACACAATTTGCAATCTGGAGAGAAAAAAAAGAATATGAATATTTTGACCCCGCCAAAATTGTAATGTTTGCATTTCCCCCCTGCTGGTTCTATACTGACCTGCTGTGCCAATTACTGCATTACGTACTCACTCACATATACGTGAGGCTGCAAAGTCACTTTTTTACTGTTTTTTTTTTTACACACTAATTTGATACGATGTAGACTTTTTTTTTTTTTAGAAAATTGTATTAACATGATTTTAATTAATTTTGTAATTGCTTTTTTTATGTTTTTTTATTTGCTGCAGTGTTTAGCTTGCTCATATTATTAATTTGTGCAATAGAATGAGGACCCAAACGCGATGTCCTTATATTTTTTGTATAAAGAATAGCAAAAAACAAAAGCATTTCAATTTACAAAAAGCTAAAAATTTCAAAGCAAAGTTTAAGCAAAATTTTTTTCGAATTTCCATTCCACATGGAGGCCCCAGCTGTGGTTGAAGTGTTGGCTCGTACTTAGGTTGTTTTTTTAGATTATGCAAACACTTGGAATTCTGGGATGTTTTTGTTTTTTTATTGTAGGATTCGTTTTGAACATCATTTTGCAAATTACATTTTCATCTAAAATGTTATAACATTTAATAATTTTATAACAATTTTATTTTACTTATCTGGTTATATCCTGTATAGTAAAATAAAATATAGTAAAATTAAATAAAAATACTTACCAAATATACTATTTCATGCTCCAGTCACATCCAGAGCTGCATCCAGAATTGTTTTGGTGCTTAGATTCAATCAGTACTGTTTTGCTAGACACTGAATGCATTGGCATAGCAGGTGAATGGCGGCCTCACTGGGAATCCTCCAAGTTACTGTATGGTTTACCCATATTTAATGGGTCTATAGTGATATGCAACCTGTGGCTGCAGGCTCCCAGAGCATGTTGGGAGTTGTAGTTTGCCACTAGCTGAAGAGCCCTTGGTTGGAGACTACTATTTTATACAGACACTGAAGTAACGGGGGCAGCAAGGAGATTTAACGTCTTGCAACCTCCAACATGAAATCAGCATAATTTGTGAATGCAGCTTTGGGTGTGACTGGAGTCTAAGACAAATTTTATATTTCAATGGCAGAACGATGCTCAAAATCAAACTTACTTTTCAATGGCCATCAAACTTTGCTCTGCATTCCTATATTTTGTATTTTTTATGGAACGGTCCCAAGATTGCTAAAAAAAAAATATTTTTTTTTTACAAACATTTCAAAGGTTTGATTATTTCAAGAGTAGGAAATGATGTTTAGCTATGAAATTCCACATGTTTAAATTGTTGTAATGTGTTAAAAAAAATTCTGTTTGCATTTTGATTTTTGGATTCTGGTTTTCAATTTCTCGTCATTTTAGGTTTTTTTTTTCTGCTGTTTTTTCCCAATTTCTCCTCTTTTCTCTTTTCCTGTCTTTCCTTGGCTCCTTCAGTTCATTCTCACATTCCACATCTACGCCCACTTGTTTGCTGAAGCACTGTCAGGTGATTCTCCTGCTTGCCAATTTCAGAGGTTTTGTAACTAATACTTACAATTTTGTTTTTTAACCTGAATTGTTTGTTGTTTTTGTATGAAAACGCCTTCACCGCTAACGAGATTGCCCCTCCTAACCGTGTGCTATAACTGTCATGGAGCAATTTGTGTTTGTCCGCTGCGTCCTGCATCCGCGCAGCGTTACCTGTGTAATCAGTCACTTGCCTGCGCATTGTTGCTACTAATAACGTTGCTTAAAATGTATTAAAAAATCTTGTATCGGAAACAAAGTATTTATACATCGGAATCGGAGGTTTATGCGGGATCGGGCTGTAACCGGAGTCTAAGACAGGCATTTTATTGGAGGGCTGTGGGCACGTAGACTTGTGAGATGATACCTGGGTGCCACGTCGTCATCCTTAGGGGCCTAACATTTTTCCAAAAGTTTTGCTATAATGTAACTCTTGTTATGTAAATAGAGATAAAAGGGTTCTTGCACCATAGACTTTGGCATATCCATAGGTTCCAACCCTAGGAGAGGACAATCTCCAGAACAGGCCCCCGAAAGTGTCAGCTCAGAATGGAGAACCAGTCACACTGATGCATGACTCTCTATTCTGTTCTATTGGAGTTCTGAGTACGACCTAACACAATGCTCCCCTGTACTGGGAACTCCCATAGAGGAGAATGGAGAAGCAGCGCTCCCTGTACTGTGACAGAATGGGGAAACACGCGTTTCCCCCTGTAGTGGGAAACTCCCATACAAGAATGGAGAGAACACGTGCTCCCTGTACTGGGAACTCCCACCGAAACGAATGGAGAACACAGGCTCCCCTGTACTGGGAACTCCAACCACCGAAACAGAATGGAGAACCCCGGCTCCCTGTACTGGGAACTCCATTGAAGGAGAATGGAGAAACACAATGCTCCCCTGTACTGGGAACTCCCATAGAGGAGAATGGAGAACGCAGCGCTCCCCTGTACTGTAGAACAGAATGGAGAACACCGCGTTCCCCTGTAGTGGGAACTCCCATTTGAACAGAATGGGAGAACACAGCGCTCCCTGTACGGGAACTCCCAAGACAGGAATGGAGAACACAGCGCTCCCCTGTACTGGAACTCCATAGAACAGAATGGAGAACACAACGCTGCCCTATACTGGGAATTCCCATAGAGCAGAATGGAGAACACAGCACTCCCCTTTACTGGGAACTCCCATAGAACAGAATGGAGAACACAGCTCTCACCTTTAATGTGATCCCACATAGAACAGAAGGGAGACCACAGCGCTCCCCTGTACTGGGAACTCCCATAGAACAGAATGGAGACACAGCGCTCCCGGTACATGGGAACTCCCATTGAACAGAATGGAGAACACGCGCTCCCTGTACAGGGAACTCCCATAGAACAGAATGGAGAACACAGCGCTCCCCTGTACTGGGAACTCCCATAGAACAGAATGGAGAACACAGCGCTCCCCTGTACTGGGAACTCCCAGAGGGGACAATGGAGAAAATTAGTGCGAGCTCACTGTAAATTTACACCACCTCCCATAAGCTGCAGCCCTCTCCATGCAGTAAGCTTCATCCAGTGACATCCTCAGGCACCAGGACTGTATCTCTCACTGTGTAAAGGATTTGACCCCCATAAAGATTTATTACAATTGTGACAAAAAGTTCGACACTTTGATGAAATGATAGGAAACTATCAGGGTCTCCGACGCTCCTGTGTATTTGGCACCCCTGGGTGGCGGCACTGAGGCCGTGTCCAGTCACGTCCGCCCCTGGGTGGCAGCACTGAGGCCGTGTCCAGACACGTCCGCCCCTGGGGAGTGGCCCGTAGCACTGTGGGGCACCGGGCTGTCCAGTCACGCCCGCCCCTGGGTGGCAGCACTGAGGCCGTGTCCAGTCACGTCCGCCCCTGGGTGGCGGCACTGAGGCCGTGTCCAGTCACGTCCGCCCCTGGGTGGCAGCACTGAGGCCGTGTCCAGTCACGTCCGCCCCTGGGGCGTGAGGCCGGCAGTCGTGCGGTGCAGCACTGGGCCGTGTCCAGTCACGCCGCCCCTGGGTGGCGGCACTGAGGCCGTGTCCAGTCACGTCCGCCCCTGGGTGGCGGCACTGAGGCCGTGTCCAGTCACGTCCGCCCCTGGGTGGCTGCTCTGAGGCCGTGTCGAGTCACGGCCGCCCCTGGGTGGCAGCACTGAGGCCGTGTCCAGTCACGTCCGCCCTGGTGCGCATGGCCGTGCACATTGAGGGCGCAGTGTCCAGTCACGTCCGCCCCTGGGTGGCAGCACTGAGGCCGTGTCCAGTCACGTCCGCCCCTGGGTGGCAGCACTGAGGCCGTGTCCAGTCACGTCCGCCCCTGGGTGGCAGCACTGAGGCCGTGTCCTGTCACGTCCGCCCCTGGGTGGCAGCACTGAGGCCGTGTCCAGTCACTCCGCCCCTGGGTGGCAGAAACCGTGTAGTGCCCAAGGGGTGTCCAGTCACGTCCGCCCCTGGGTGGCAGCACTGAGGCCGGTCATCACGTCCCCCCTGGGTGGCAGCACTGAGGCCGTGTCCAGTCACGTCCGCCCCTGGGTGGCAGCACTGAGGCCGTGTCCAGTCACGTCCGCCCCTGGGTGGCAGCACTGAGGCCGTGTCCGTCACGTCCGTCCATCGGTCCTCCTCCGCCTGGTGCAGCACTGGCCCCAGTCCCCCACTGAGGCCGTGTCCTGTCAGTCGCCACTGGTGGCACACTGAGCGGTTGTCCATCTTGTCCACTCTGGTTGAATGCACGTTGATTTTTGCGCTCTGAGCTGTGTCTGTAATCTGCATGTCCATAACCCGACCCTTCCCCCCCTCTTACCCCAAACAAGCCGGCTTTGCTCCATGCCTATCTTTGTTCTCTCTTCTATTTCAGACACCTCTCACATGGATTTTTTTTTTTCCATTCGTCTCCCCCCTTGTTCGGGGGCAGGGTCTTTCTTAGGTCCCATTTACCAAATGGAGGGAATATTTTTTTAAAAACCTTGTGTTTCAGTCTTGTGTCTTGTATGTGCGGGACGTGCGGAGAATTGTGATGGCAAATAACCTGTAAACAAGAATAAATATAGTCATTTCGTTTACTGCTCTGACTTCATTTCTTTCGTTCTTTTTTGAGTCCCAAAATTGTACAGTATTTTTTTTCCCCCCAAATTCCTCAAACTGTATAATAAAAAAAAAGTAATGTTTGAGCTTCTTAAAGAGTTGATGTCACCACACGCTTGATGGCTTATCATTAGGATAGGCCAGCAAAGTGGGAGAGGACCCAGAAGGTTTCAGCTCCAAATGGAGATCCAGTCACACTTGCATACGACACTCCATTCTGTGCTATGGGAGTTCTGCGTGTGGCTGAGCACAGCGCTCCCCTGCCCTGGGAACTCCCATAGAACAGAATGAAGAACACAGCGCTCCCCTATAACGGGAACTCCCATAGAACAGAATGAAGAACACAGCGCTCCCCCTTACTGGGAACTCCCTAGAACAGAATGAGAACACAGGTCCCTGTACTGGGAATCCCTAGAACAGATGAAAACACAGCACTCCCCTATACGGAACCCCATAGAACAGATGAAGAACACAGCGCTCCCCCTACGGAACTCCCAAACAAATGAAGAACACAGTGCTCCCTGTACTGGGAACTCCATAGACAGAGTGAAGAACACAGCACTCCTTGTACTGGACTCATAAGAATGGAGAACACGCGCCCCCCATACGGAACTCCCATAGAACAGAATACAGACACAGCGCTCCCCTCTGGAACACCATAAGGAGAATGGAGAACACGCGCCCTGTACTGGGAACTCCCATAGAACAAATAAAAACAGCGCTCCCCTTACTGGAACTCCCATAAACGAAGAGAACACGAGCTCCCCTGATGGATCCCATAAACAAATGGAGAACACAGCGCTCCCTGTACTGGGACTCCCTAGATAGAATGGAACACAGTGCTCCCTGTACTGGAACTCACAAGAACAGAAGAGAACACAGCGCTCCGTTACGGAACTCCCAGAACAAATGAAGACACAGCGCCCAGTATACTGGAACTCCCATAGAACAGAAGAAGAACAAGCGTCCCTTACTGGGAACTCCCATAGAACAGAATGGAAGAACACAGCGCGCCCTGTACCGGGAACTCCCATTAGACAGAATTGAAGAACACAGCGCTCCCCTGTACTGGGAACTCCCATAGAACAGAATGGAGAACACAGCGCTTCCCTGTACTGGGAACTCCCATAGAAAAGAATGGAAAACACAGCTCTCCCCTGTACAGGGAACACCCATAGAACAGAATGAAGAACACAGCGCTCCCCAGTACAGGGAACACCCAAAAAACAGAAAGGAGAACACAGCGCTCCCCTGCACTGGAACTCCCATAGAGGAGAATGGAGAACACAGCGCTCCCCTGCACTGGGAACTCCCATAGAACAGAATGGAGAACACAGCGCTCCCCTGTACTGGAACTCCCCTTTGGGGAGAATGGAGAACACAGCGCTCCCCTGTACTGGGAACTCCCATAGAACAGAATTGAGAGAACACAGCGCTTCCCTGTACTGGAAACTCCCATAGAGGAGAATGGAGAACACAGTGCTCCCCTGTACTGGGAACTCCATAGAAAATGGCGAACACAGCGCTCCCTGTACTAGGAACTCCCATAGAGGGAATGGAGAGAACACAGCACTCCCCTGTACTGGGAACTCCCATAGACGAATGGAGACACAGCGCTCCCGTGTACTGGGAACTCCCATAGAAGAGAATGGAGAACACAGCACTCCCCTGTACTGGGAACTCCCATAGAACAGATTGTAGAACACAGCGCTCCCTGTACTGGGAACTCCCATAGAACAGAATGGAGAACACAGCGCTCCCTGTACTGGGAACTTCCATAGGAAGAATGGAGAACACAGCGCTCCCCTGTACTGGGGAACTCCCATAGAACAGAATGGAGAACACAGCGCTCCCTGTACTGGGGACTCCCATAGAACAGAATGGAGAACACAGCGCTCCCTGTACTGGGAACTCCCACAGAACAGAATGGAGAGAACACAACACTCTCCTGTACTGGGAACTCCCATAGAACAGAATGGAGAACACAGCGCTCTCCTGTACTGGGAACTCCATATGAACAGAATGGAGAACACAGCGCTCCCTGTACTAGGAACTCCCATAGAACAGAATGGAGAACACAGCGCTCCCCTGTACTAGGAACTCCCATAGAGGAGAAATGGAGAACACAGCCTCCCCTGTACTGGGAACTCCCATAAAGGGGAAGGATGAACACAGCGCTCCCCTGTACTGGGAAACTCCATAGAACAGAATGGAAGAACACACGCTGCCCCTGTACTGGGAACTCCATAGAACAGAATGGAGAACACACCGTCCCTGTACTGGGAACTTCCATAGAGCAGAATGGAGAACACCGCGCTGCCCTGTACTGGGAACTCCCATAGAACAGTATGGAGAACACACCGCTCCCCTGTACTGGGAACTCCCATAGAACAGAATGGAGAACACAGCGCTCCCCTGTACTGGGAACTCCCATAGAGGAGAATGGAGAACACAGCACCCCCCTGTACTGAGAACTCCCATAGAGGAGAATGGAGAACACAGCGCTCCCCTGTACTGGGGACTCCCATAGAACAGAATGGATAACACAGCGCTCCGGAGAATGGAGAACACACCGCTCCCCTGTACTAGGAACTCCCATAGAGGAGAATGGAGAGTCATGTGCAAGTGTGAACGGATCTCCATTCTGGGCTGCCATTTTAGTGTCCCAGAAGTGGACCCTCATTTGCCCCTCTTCAGGGCAGAGTAGACGATGGTTGGTTGGGTGAAAGGCTCTAGATGTAGCTTGAAAGGGGTAATGTTCCTTATTAGGGAGAGGCCCCTTGTCAGTGTGTGGAGGCTTACCCACCATTAGTCGCTCTAATGAAATTTAAATATATTCTAAAAGGCTCCTATTAGATGCAATGTTCCTCAAGTTGCATCCAACTCACAGATCATATTCACATTAGGTCACAGTGAGTTGGATGTGACTTGAGGAACATTGCATCCTGTAGGAGCTGCTACAAAGTCCTAGCTCATTTCCCATGAGCCTTTTAAAATATATTTAAATTTCATTGGGGCGACTAATGTTGGGTGAACCTCCTCACACCTGCAAGGCTCCTTTCTGTAATAAGGAACTTTACCCCCTTCAAGCTATATCTAGAGCCTTTCACCCAACCAACCAATATCTACTGTGCACTGATGAGGGGCAAACATCCCGAAACAACTATCTGCATAGGAGAATCTGGTATGGCATGAATCCCAGTCGCATTGCAAGGCTCAGTGAGTCAGATGTGACTGTGAGTCAGCTGAAACCAGATGTTTCCATCCACTATATAAAGAGCCCCATTTGCAGGTTTTTCTCTCTCTCTGACACAAAATCAGAATAAACCTTCCCCGTTTTAGGTCAATTAGGAACCAAAATTATTTCTATTTGCCAAATGCAGAATAATGAGAGGGAGAATTTTTTAAGGAATTTTTATTACTTTCTGCAAAGTCAGAAGTTTCCATACACTGGGATGACTCCGCCTTTACACAATTTGGGACCGCCCGTATGATGAGGTCAGGTCTTTGGAAGCTTTTGATAGGTTTATTGGCAAAATCTGAATTAGACACACAGCTGTGGGTGTATTTTATTGTACACCAGAAACACACTGCTTCTGTGTGTAACATAATGGGAAAGTCTAAAGAAATCAGACAAGATATCAGGAAGAGAATTGTGGACTTGCACAAATCTGGATCATCCTTGGGTGCTATTTGAAGATACCTGAAGGAGCCTCATTCATCTGTACAAACAATTATACACAAGTACAAACAAGATGAGAATGTGCAGCCATCATACCGCTCAGGAAGGAGACGGGGTCTGTGTCTTCGGAGATTAACGTGTTTTGGGCCGACATGTGCATATCAACCCAAGAACAAAAGCAAAAGACCTTGTGAAGAAGTCTTATAAATTCTCCGTCTCATTCTGCATTTGGCAAATAGAAATAATTTTGGTTCCTAATTGACCTAAAACGGGGAAGGTTTATTCTGATTTTATGTCAGAGAGTGAGAAAAACCTGCAGATGGGCCTTTATATAGAGGAGAGGGAAGCTTCTGGTTTTAACTGTATATTTGAATTTCATTAGAGTGACTAATGTTGTATAAGCCTCCACCCACCTACATGGTGCCTCTCCCTCATGAAGAATGTGTCCCCCTTTTAAACTATTTCCATTAAAATCAATGTGTTGTCCATGGACATTGTAAGTCCTCCAGAGTCAGAGATGCTCTTTGGAGCCACTTTCTGGCTAATAAATATGGATCCTCAATGGCGAACCAACTCCGTGAACTCAAAATCTTCTTGATGGACATTTTAAGATGTATTTTCTAAACCAGACATCTTTAAAATCTCTGGAGAACATTTCAAACCGTCTTTCATCCCAGTCGATCATTGGTGATGGTCTACTGTAGTCTACTCTTGATATTCCAGTGGGTACACATGAGGTGGTGGTCTCGGAGCTCCCATGTAATGCTCTAATTACTACACCCATGCTAATAAAGGAAAAACGTTTTGAGTTTCTGTGTTTATTTTTCACTCTCGATACAGATCAGCTTTCAGGTCACGTCTCATTTCTATTCTCACTTTGCCGCCACTCAGAAAGCCATTATATCACTCAGCACAAAGTTTTAGCTGTATACAGTGCAGATTTACGGGAGGGACTTACATAAACTTGGACCGAGTTCAAAGGAAGGAATTCTATATAAAAAGTCTCATATAGGGTAAAGGGAAGTGTTTATGAAACGTTCCCAGGGTACTTAGCTAATTGACCACATTTGGGAATAGGCTGACTCCACACAGAGGTGGTAACATTCGGGAACACCATGCAATAAATGAGTCTCAGTCACACGTTTGGCTTATCACGCCCTCCTTCATGTTTTCTTGCAGTTTAATTAATACAAAAAGAACCAAAAGACAAACCCTGACCCCCACCCATAATAACATCATTTACCCACAATACAGGGAATAACACAATGGAGCTTCTCCCGCCTAAAAAAAATTATAGTACCATGGGTTCTTGATATTGAACAAACCCTGTTGTTGTGATAGAGATACGATGAATTGTCCATCTCTGTAGACACCATATGAACAGTCGTTCTCATCAATGGCCTGTGTTACATTTTGGTCTTCAGTATTCTTAATGAGGACCTCATGGTCTCTTCAATCATCTCCATCCATCGTGTTGCCTCTAGTCTTCAGTATTCTCAATGAGGACATCATAGTCTCTTCGGTCATCTCCATCCATCGTGTTACCTGTAGTCTTCAGTATTATCAATGAGGAACTCATGGTCTCTCTGGTCATCTCAATCCATCGTGTTACCTGTAGTCTTCAGCATTATCAACAAGGACCTCATTGTCTCTCTGGTCATCTCCATCCATCGTGTTGCCTCTAGTCTTCAGTATTATCAATAAGGGCCTCATTGTCTTTCCGGTCCTCTCCATCCATCGTGTTGCCTCTAGTCTTCAGTATTGTCAATAAGGAACTCGTGATCTCTCTGGTCATCTCCATCCATTGTGTTGTCTCTAGACTTCAGTATTATCAATACTGACCTCATTGTCTCTCCAGTCATCTCCATTCATCGTGTTGCCTCTAGTCTTCAGTATTATCAATACTGACCTCATTGTCTCTCCAGTCATCTCCATCCATCGTGTTGTCTCTGGTCTTCAGTATTATCAATAAGGACCTCATTGTCTCTCTAGTCATCTCCATCCATCGTGTTGCCTCCAGTCTTCAATTTTCTCAATAAAGACCCCATGGTCTCTCCAGTCATCTCTGTCCATTGTGTTGCCGCTGTCTTCAGTTTTTTCAATGAGAATGTCATTGTCTCTCCAGTCATCTCCATTCATCGTGTTGCCTGTGGTCTTCAGTTTTCTCAATGAGAACCTCATGGTCTCTCCGGTCATCTCTGTCCATTGTGTTGCCGCTGGTCTCCAGTTTTTTCAATGAGAATGTCATGGTCTCTCCAGTCATCTCCATCCATCGTGTTACCAGTAGGCTTCAGTATTATCAATATGGACCTCATGGTCTCTCCGGTCATCTCCGTCCACCGTGTTGCTGCTGGTCTTCAGTGTTTGCAGTGAAGACCTCTTGGTCTCTCCGGTCATCTCCATTCATCAGTGTTACCTGCTAGGTCTTCAGTTATTGATGAAGGACCTCTGGTCTCTCCGGTCATCTCCGTCCATCGTGTTGCTGCTGGTCTTCAGTGTTTGCAGTGAAGACCTCATGGTCTCTCCGGTCATCTCCATCCATCGTTTTGCTGCTGGTCTTCAGTATTTTCAGTGAAGACCTCATGGTCTCTCCAGTCATCTCCATCCATCGTGTTGCTGCTGGTCTTCAGTATTCTCAATGATGACCTCATGGTTTTCTTGGATTCCGTCCACCGTGTTGCGGGGCTTCTTTCAGTTTTGCAATGTTAATGACCTTGACTTCACAATGTCCAAAATGTTTGAATTTATTTTTTTTCAGTGTTTGCAGTGAAGACCTCAGGGTCTCTCCGGTCATCTCCGTCCATCGTGTTGCTGCTGGTCTTCAGTGTTTGCAGTGAAGACCTTATGGTCTCTCCGGTCATCTCCGTCCATCGTGTTGCCACTGGTCTTTAGTATTCTCAATGATGACCTCATGATTTTTTTGGATACGTCCATCATGTTGCCGCTGGTCTTCTTTCTTCTTCAGCACTTTTACTGGACTTTGACTTCACAAATGTCCAAAATAGTATAAAAATGTGGATATTATATAACATTATCTTTTTTAAACTCTTACATCAACTCCCGTCATCATGTCGGCCCTTCTATTGACTTTATTTTATCTGTTTTTACACTTTGTCTTCTTCTAACCCTTGAATGTTGAAGACCTGCTTGGTCACATATTTCTAGATCTTATGCTTATTGCCATTAAAAGGGGTTATCTCACCTTGCTGTTTCACAGAGCCACACACAGCTTCAGATTCATGCATTCTGTCCCTTCCTGATCAGGCTGTAGATGCTTCTATAACACTGATAAGCATATCAGCTCCGTATTCCCAGCTCTTTTAAATGCACTGACATCACTGCAGGGGATGTAATCTATAGTGTAGAGGGCTTCAGCACTCAAAGTAAACCATCAAAAGGAATTCATCTCCTTTGTTTGAGATAACACACTCTGTTCCCAAGTCGCCAGCTGTCCTGGTGACGTCACTCCCTGCTCTCTGTCTAATCAGGAAGGGAGTTCACTACTGTGAGTACTCAGAGCAGATAAAATGTTATCTCCTGACCAAGGTAGTGTCAAAAGATTAAGGTATTTGGAAAAAGTCTTCACTTACCATTCCCTACATGTTAAAAGCTTTGTAGTGAGACAACCCCTTTAAGGTCTGGAGTTGCCTCATCCCTTCCATTACATTGTCATTGTCTTTCCCTCTCTCTAGACCTAACCTCACCTTGTACCAGAATTCATTCCTCATATCAACTTAACTTCTAACGCTCCTTCTTAAACCTATCTCTCTCTTACTCAAGTCTTCCACCATCATTGGTCCTTGGTCATTTCCTCTAACCCATCTTATTTGGTCCTACCATGAAAAGCTTCCTCCAGCCTTGACGAGTCCTTTCACTTTTGGATGATTTACCTTCTCTCCATGTATCTTCTACCCGACTCACAATCTCCCCAATGTCTTTGTCTTTCTGGATGTCACCCTTCTTTACAAATGGCCACATTCTTTTTCTTCATCCTCAGCCTTCGTGCCACCATTTATTTTCAGATTTTGAAGACTGTTTCTAGATACTAAATCGTCTCTAGACCCTCTGTCCTGTTTTATGGTTCTCCCCACCGTACGTGTGCTCTCATCATTGTCTTCTTCTGACGACCACCACCACCTAAGGTCCAGTTAGCTGCTTTCTAGCTTCCTTGTGTGTTAACTAGATACCAACCTCTCTCACTTTCCTAAAAACAATACAGAAAGGGTAATGGGTGCGTCCTTGTGCTTCCTACATGATGAACACATCTAGAGGTAGTTTTAGGTGTACAAATCCTACTGATCCTTGCCTGATGTCACATGTCTGATACCATAGGTCACATATGTCTGATACCATAGGTGACACATGCCTGATACTATAGGTCACACATGTCTGATACTATAGGTCATATTTCTGATACCATAAGTCACATATGTCTGATGCCATAGGTCACATATGTCTGATACCATAGGTCACACATGTCTGATACTATAGGTCATATTTCTGATACCATAAGTCACATATGTCTGATGCCATAGGTCACATATGTCTGATACCATAGGTCACATATGTGTGATACCATAAGTCACATATGTCTGATACCATAGGTCACACATGTCTGATACTATAGGTCATATTTCTGATACCATAGGTCACATATGTCTGATGCCATAGGTCACATATGTGTGATGCCATAAGTCACATATGTGTGATGCCATAAGCCACATATGTGTGATGCCAAAGGTCACATATGTCTGATGCCATAGGTTACATATGTCTGATGCCAAAGGTCACATATGTCTGATGCCATAGGTTACATATGTCTGATGCCAAAGGTCACATATGTCTGATACTATAGGTTACATATGTCTGAAACTATAGGTCACATATATCTGATTCTATAGGTCATATGTCTGATACTATAAGTCACAGTGAGCAGGGATAGACAAGGTCCGGACGCAGAAGGAACAGCAGAGGCGCGGCATTATCACAGGGGGAGGCCGAGGACGCCATCTTGGATTTTGAGCCCTGAGACACACCTCTCTATTCAGCAACTCACAGGTGGTGACACAGTTCTGGCAGCCAGGCCCAGGTGCTCAATCCAATGGCTTTTTGAGGCCAACAATAGTATTCATGTGTTTGATGCCCCACCCAGAGGCGTGCTGATTTTACTTTGCAAAGAAAACCTCTACAAGATCTTTTTATTTTTGTATCTGGTGCAACTTAAAATGTAAAAAAAAATTAAAACCAGCCAAAGACATTGACGTCAAAGGTTCAAGTCACAGTAGAGAAGTTAAAGAGTAACCCGCCTGTACTTTGGTCTTTGTGACATGTAAATGTACGAGTGCAGGAAGCAGCACATGAATAAGACTGATCTTATGTTCTTCACCAGGAGGGAAAAATAACAATGCAGAATTATGCCAAGTTCCCTCCAAACCAAAACAGGACCCCGATGCCTCTGCCCCGATCACTCTGAGCATGAAACGCGTCACAGCTGGAAGGATCAGCAGGAGTCCGCTGTCAGGGCCGGTCGGCAGCAGTCCTTAATTAGTATCTTCAGATCTTGTGTTTTCTGCACGTCAGGAGAAAATAAACTTGTAGAAGCAGATCAAGTAACAAGCAAAAAAGCAATTCTCCTGACTCATTCCCCTCAGTGCAAATTACTGATACTCATTGTTTTCTCTAGTAGATGGTAGTTTAAAACCATTCTGCACTTGCTGTGATGGAAATTAGCTCTCAGTGCACTAGCTTCCCGGGGAGCCTCTACTGGGCTTGTTTTCAAATACAGAAAGAATATAACTACTATAATACTGCTCCTATGTTCAAGAATATAACTACTATAATACTGCTCCTATGTACAAGAATATAACTACTATAATACTGTCTCTGATGTACAAGAATTATAACTACTATTATTTACTGCCCTCTTCGTACAGAATATAACTACTTATAATACTGGCCCCTATGTACAAAGAATTTAACTACTATAATTGCCATCTATGTTCAAGAATAGAACTACTATAATACTGCCTCTTATGTATACAAGAATATAGCTACTATAATACTGCCCCTATGTACAAGAATATAACTACTATAATACAGCCTATATGTACAAGAATGTAACTACTATAATACTGCCCCCTATGTACAAGAATATAACTGCTATAATACTGCCCTCTATATACATGAATATAACTACTCATAATACTGCCCCTGTGTAACTAAGAATATAACTACTCTAATACTGCCCCCTATGTACAGGAATATTAAACTACTATATACTGCCCTCTATATTACAAGATATAACTACTATATATGTCCCCCTATGTACAAGAATATAACTACTATAATATGCCCCCTATGTACAACCAAATATAACTACTTTAATACTGCCTCCTCTATGTTACAGAGAATTAACACTAAATACTGCCCCCTTGTACAAGTGAATATAAAACTGATAATAATCCTGCTCCTATGTACAAAAATATAATACTATAATACTGCCTCCTAGTACATGAATATAACTCCTATAATAATGCCCTCTATATACAAAGAGCTATAATACTATGAAATTACTTGCCCCTATGTACAAGAATATAACTACTATAATTTACTGCCCTCTATGTATAAGAATTAACTACTATAAAAAATGCCCCCTATGTACAGAATATAACTACTATATACTGCCCCTATGCTACAAAGATATCACTACTATAATACTGCTCCCTAATGTAACTAAAATATAACTACTATAATATGCCCCCTATGTACAAGAATATATACTACTATTTATACTGCTCCCTATGTAACGAGATATAACTACTATAATACTGTCCCTATGTACATGATTATAACTACTTTGATACTGGCTCCCCCTATGTACAGGTTTATATACTACTATAATACTGCCCACCTATGTACAAGAAATATAACTTTACTATAATACTGCACTCTATGTTCAAGAATTATAACATACTATAAATACTGCCATCTATGTACAAGAATATAACTACTATGATACTGCTCTCTCGGATCCAGAACTCTCTGTACTGTCCACACTCATTATCACCATTTGTCAGGTCTCGGGAATGTTCTGGTCTCAGGGGCACAGAGAGTTATCACTCGAGTCCTGTATGTATTGGACACCATGACACTGTGGAAGGTTCTGCTTCTCCTGATCCGGGACAGCTGCTGCTGCTTCAGTGGAATCCAGTGAGAAACCAACCCCACGCGTTTCGCTGCTGCCTGTGACTCTGCGCTATTGTACCTGGTTACTCTGTATCGGGAGATACTATTAAAGGCAAAGTGAACCAAACAAACACAAATTGCTCCATCCTGTGCTTTCCGCCTGTGACTCCGGTGCTTGTGGCTTTGGTCTGTCTCTCCTTCTTTGTCTCATAGCGGTGGATGTGATGTCGCTCTCACGGTAGGTAACGCGCGGTGCACCTGCTGTACATTGGGGAAATAAGGTGACAACCACTTAGCAGACATGTACACCCGGGCTCCTCCGCCGCTCAGGGCTGGGTGTGGAAGCCGGCAGCATGTCCTCAGCAGACGGATGGAAAATCAGAAGATTCCAGGATGCACAGAAAACAAGAGCATATGCTGGGATAGACAGATAGATAGATAGATAGATAGATAGATATGAGATAGATAGATAGGTAGATACTGTAGATATGAGATAGATAGATATGAGATAGATAGACAGATAGATAGATATGAGATAGATAGACAGATAGATATGGGATGGATATATAGATATGAGATAGATAGATAGGAGATAGATAGATAGATAGATAGGAGATAGATAGATAGATATGAGATAGATAGATATGAGAGAGACAGATATGGGATGGATGGATAGATATGAGATAGATAGATAGACAGATAGATAGATATGAGATGGATAGATAGATATGAGATAGATAGATAGATATGAGATAGACAGATAGATAGATAGATATGGGATAGATAGATAGATAGATATGGGATAGATAGATATGGGATAGATAGATAGATATGGGATAGATAGATATGAGATAGATAGATAGATAGATATGAGATAGATAGATAGATAGATAGATATGGGATGGATAGATAGATATGGGATGGATAGATAGATATGAGATAGATAGATAGATATGAGATAGATAGATAGATAGATAGATATGAGATAGATAGATAGATAGATAGATATGAGATAGATAGATATGGGATGGATAGATAGATATGAGATAGATAGATAGATATGGGATGGATAGATAGATATGAGATAGATAGATATGAGATAGACAGATAGATAGATAGATATGAGATAGATAGATATGATAGATAGATAGATAGATAGATAGATATGGGATAGATAGATATGAGATAGATAGATATGAGACAGATAGATAGATATGGGATGGATAGATAGATATGAGATAGATAGATAGATATGAGATAGATAAATATGAGATAGATAGATATGAGGATAGATATGAGATAGATAAATATGAGATAGATAGATAGATAGATATGAGATAGATAGATATGAGATAGATAGATAGATAGATATGAGATGAGTATGATAGATAGATATATTTGAGATAGATAGATAGATAGATATGAGATAGACAGATAGATATGAGATAGATATGAGCTAGATATGGGATAGATAGATATGAGATGAATAGATATGAGATGGATAGATATAAATAAAATTGATAGATATGAGATAGATAGATATGAGATAGATAGATAGAAGGAAAGGAGGAAAGATAGTTTATTGGGATAGATAGATATGAGATGGGGATATAAAGATAGATAGAAATGGGAAAAATAGATAGATAGATATGGGATAGTTTAAGATAGATATGGGGATAGATAAAAATAGATAGAGATAGTTATGGGATAGATAGTTTAAGATGGGAAAAAGATAAAATAGATAGTATGAGTTAGATAGGTTTAGATAGATGGGAAAAATGATGAATGGATAAAATAGATAAAATAAGATAGATATGGGTTAGATAGATAGATAGGAAAAGAAAATTTAATAAAAGATTAAGATGATATGGGATAGAAAAGAGGGGATAGATAGATAAATAGATTGGGTTTTTAGTTAGATTTGGAAAAAGAATTTTTAAAAAATATGAGGATAGATAGTAGATAGAAAAATTTTGGATAAATAGTTTATGGGAAAAAGAAAAGGAACTTTTTTGGATTTTTGGGGTTTTTCCCTAAAAAATCGCCCTTTTTTTGGAGGAAAACCCGGGAATAAAAAAAACCAAAATTTTTTGTTTTTTCCCCGCCTTTTCAAAAAAATTGGGGGCCTCTCCTTTGGGGATCGCGTTTTTTTGGTTTTCCCTCTTCCTTTTCCCTTTAAAATGCAGGCCCCTTTTTTGATAAAAGATGGGCCCCCTTTAAGGTTCCTTGAA
Source organism: Phyllomedusa bahiana (assembly GCA_025379985.1). Classification (NCBI taxonomy): domain Eukaryota; kingdom Metazoa; phylum Chordata; class Amphibia; order Anura; family Hylidae; genus Phyllomedusa; species Phyllomedusa bahiana. The sequence continues at coordinate 9,052 of JAODAL010027935.1, read as the reverse complement.
AAATTTAAACTTCTAAACTCCCAATTGGGGCAAGCCAAAATTTTAAACCTTTATCTCCCATTTGCGCAAAGCCCTTTTTAAGGTTGTGGGTGTCCCCTGTTAAATAAAAAAAAAGAAAAATAAGTGCGGGCTGGGGCCCCCCAAGTGGGGCCCTTTTTCCCCCCCAGGTTTTTTGTGTTGGAGGGTTTTGTCTTCTGGAAAGCTAATTTTTAGATATTCTAAACCTTAAAAGTTTAAGACTGCCTTCCCCAAGCCCACCCCCAAAGCGGGGACCAGGGGGCGGTTTCCGGCCCCCCTGCTTAATGTTTTTTTTTATCTTTTTTGCCGGGGGGATGCGGGTAATTGGGGGGGAATTCCATCTCCCCTTTTAAACCGAGGGCGGGGGGAATGGGCCTTTGGGTTTTACCCAAGGGTACCCTTCCCAGTCGGGGGTTTTGCCCTGTTTTCACTTACAAAAAGCCAACCCCAAAACATAACCAAATCCAGGGCCACGGGTTGGAGTAGGTGCCCATTAGTGCACCTGTCTTTCAGCGGATATGTTCTGACATGTATATTTTTGCAGAGTATTTTGGTGTGTAAATTTGACGCTGAATTACACGCAAAATACGCTTGGCTTCAACAATGTTCAGAAGCACTTTAGAATTTACTTCTAATAGGCTAAGTCTATACAGCAGAGGGGTTTTTCGGCGGATTCAGTATTTTGAATCGGCTGAAAATCCGACCGTATCCTATATCTATATATACACACACAGTGAAGGAAGTAATTATTTGATCTCTTGCTGATTGTGTAAGTTTCCCACTGACAAAGACAGGGACAGTCTATAATTTTAAGGGTATGTTATGATTAAATTGAGCGATAGAATATCCAAAATAAAATCCAGAAATCACATTGTATAAATTATATAATTGTGTTTGCCTTTTTGCTGAGAAACAAATAACGTATTTGGATCCCTCTGGCAAACAAGACTGAATACTTGGTGGCATAAACGATTGTTGGCAAAGCACAGCAGTCAGATGTTTTTTTTAGTTGATGATGAGTTTAGACCGCAACCCAATTGTGAGGAGGAAATTTTGCTCCACTTACCTCTTTGCAGATCATCTCAGAAATGCGGAGCTTCAACTCCCTCATAAGTTTTCTGTGGATTAAAGGGGCTGGAAGACTGTCGTGGGGCCATCCATGACCTTGATTATGTTTCTTGTTTGAGCACTCCTTTCTTGCCTTGGGCTGTATGTTTTGGGTCATTGCTCTTGCTGGAAGTCCCAAGCCAGACCCATTTCTTAATGTCCTGTGGAGGGAGGAGGTTTGTACTCAGGATTTTACGGTCCATGGCTCCATCCATTCCTTCCATTATTGTGGTGGGTGAAGTTGTACCTGTGCGCCCTGTAAGCACCATGCTTGACAGTTGAGGAACGGTGTCTTTGGGTCATAGGGCAGCATTTCTCTTCTCCAAAACGGCAAATTAATGTTTAATGCGCCAAGAGATAATTTTGGTCTCATCTGGACCCCAGAACTTCTCCCAATCACTCACAGAATCATATAGGTGTTCATTGGTAACTTCAGGGCGGGACTGCACATTGAGCCCCTTCTTGAGCATTGGACCTTGCCGGCACTGCAGGATTGTAAAACATTAATGTGGTTACCAATGGTTTATTGGTGACGTGTTCCAGTTGCCTTGAGATCAGTAACAAGTTCCCCATACGTGTTAGTTTTTGGCTGATCTTCTCCCCTTCCTCATGATCAGGATCCCCACGAGGTGAGATTTTGCAGGAGCCCCAGATCGATGAGCGACTGGACGGGTTCATTTTGTTATTTTTCTATTTTCTCACTATTGACCAAACAGTGTCTCCTTCTCATGCCCAGCATATCTTACTTATGTTTTGCTAGCCCATCCTGCTTTCGTGCAGGTCTTATGATCTTCGTCCATGACATCCTTAGAAAAGCTCTTTCGGTCTATGCCCATGTTGTAGAGTTAGAGTCTGACTGAGTCTGTGGGAACAGGAGTTCTTTTATAAAGGTGACCTATGTAAGACAGCGTCTGTTAATGATGGGACGAGGGTGCTTAGGTGTCTAACTGGTCTGTAGGAGCCCAGAACTCTTAATTGGTGATAGGGGGGTTCAAATACTAGTTTCTCTCAGCAAATGCAAATGAAGATTAATATAATTTAACAATGTGATTTTCTGGATTTGATTTTGGATATTCTGGTCTCTCAATTTTTTCAAAGAACTACCCTTTAAAAATTTAATTATATCGGGGGAAACTTCCCAAAAATCAAAAGGGGGTAAAAAATTATTTTCCTTATGTGTGTATGTTATATATATATATATTTATATTTTAATATAAAATATAACACAATAAAAAAAAATCCATAAAAAAATGGAAACATTTGTGGATGGGGATTCCCTTTCCCAGAAGCCCCCCCTCGGTTGTATGGGGATCTCACTTGGGGGAAATATGTCCCCCACGCCCCTTGAACTTAACTCCTATTACATCCATGAAAATGTTTGCAGCAGTGGGAGAGATGGAGCCGGTCCCCCGGGAGCTGTTCACGGCACATAAGTACAGGTAATCTGTATGTCCGCGCTCTAAACTATTTATTACATGGCCCGGGTTGTCTGCCTTTCTCTGCCGGGAGTCTATCATACAAAAATTAATTAAAAATGTCCCCCACTACCTAAAATGGGATACCCTATCATAGCCAGCCCCTGCAGGCCGCCCGTTGAGGGGGAGAGGCCGCTGTTTTATGACGCCCTTTTTTCTATTTGCCCTTCTCTATATATATTTACGGGAATTTTTTTTAAATTGAAGAGGATTATTTGCATCAAAGCTGAAGGCTGCAGAATAAGGCCTCGTTCACACGGCTGATTTTGGGACTGATTGGAGCCGTATTTGCGCTTCAGTACGGCTCCAATCCGTCCCAGTAACTACAGTAATCCACAGTTCTCATAGAGGACTATGGATTCCGTCGCTCCTCCCCGCTCGCGCGGCGAATCCGCTGCGGGGGGAGAGGGAAAGTGACATGAACATTATTTCACAGGCAGTCGTACGCGAGGGAATAATGCCATTGTATATGGAGCCAGGCGGGCAGTTCCCACGCAGCCCCCTGCCCGCCCTGCCCCCGCCCCTACTCAAGCGTAACTGCGGGCGAATCCGTCCCGCAATCACGGCTTGAATAAGCTGTGGTGAACATGCTAATCCAGTAACGACTGCGGCCCGGTTATCATTTCAGTGATACTGTAATAACAGTCCAGAATACTGCAGGCCAGCTGGATCTCCTTTCTGAGAATCAGTACCTCTCTAGAGCCGCATCATGTAGTCAGTGCCCTGCTCTGTGCTGAGGAGGAGCAAGAACCCCAAAACTGCTGTCTGCCGATGGGTGCTTGGTTTGGCTGATGTCCCAGTCTTGTTTTAGGTCTATTTTATAGGTCATGGATTAACTTCCAGGGTCATTACCTTGAGGTGGTATTAAAGAGAAAGTGGTTTTCCATTTGGAGGAGAGCTTATCTGCATACTTTTTTTCCCATGGAGCACTGCCTGTAACACTCCATACCAGCTAGATATTCTCAATGAGACCAGTAGCTACCACACTGTCTGGCAATGTGTTAATCAGATTCTATTGTTTTGAAGGGAAACATTAAAGCACAATTTATTGCATTTTTCATGTCCATGGAATGGTCTTACATGTTTCATCTAGGTCTACTTAAAGGGGTGTTCGCACTATGCACTTTGATAGCATATTGATAGGTTATGTCGTCAACGTGCGAGAGATGCGGGTCCCGCAGCTAGGACACACACTTATCTCAGGAATGGACCATGAAAGTGTTGTATCAGTATAGAGATTCAGTCAGGCTTGCTCATGCCTCAACTCTGTTCCATTGGTATTCTGAGTATAGAACATTCCACTGGTGTTGGACTCCCAAGAATCAACCTCCACTGGTGGCCCCAAGAAGCACCTCCAATGTGCCCCAAGAATCACCTCCACTGGTGGCCCCCAAGAATTCATCTCCACTGGTGGCCCAGGAATCACGCTCACTGGTGCCACTGGTGGGCCCAGGACTCATCCCACTGGTTTCGCCCCAGGAATCATACTCCACTGGTGGCCCCCAGAATCACCTCCCACTGGTGGACCCCAGGATATCACCTCCATGGTGGCCCCAGGAATCAACTCCACTGGTGGCCCCAGGAATCACTCCACTGGTGGCCCCAGGAATATCTCAACTGGTGGAGCCCCAAGAATTAACTGCACTGGTGGCCCAGTAATCATCTCACTGGATGGGCCCCAGGAATCATCTACACTGGTGGCCCCAGGAATCATCTCCACTGGTGGCCCCAGGAATCATCTCCACTGGTTGGCCCAGGAATCAAACTCCATGGTTGGCACCCAGGAATCAACGCCACTGGTGGCCCCAGGAATCAACTCATCTTGGTGCCCCAGTGAATCAACTCCACTGGTGGCCCCAGGAGAATCAGCTCCACTGGTGGGCCCCAAGAATCATCTCCACTCGGTGGGCCCAAGAATCAACTCCACTGGATAGGCCCACAAGAATCATCTCCAATGGTGGCCCCAGAGAATCATCTCACACTGGTGCCCAAGAATACAATTCCACTGGTGGACCATAGAATCAATTCCACTGGTGGCCCAGGAATCACCTCACTGGTGGACCCCAGGAATCACCTCCACTGGTGGCCCCAGGGAATCATTCCACTGGTCGGGACCCAAAGAATCAATTCCACTGGTGGCCACCAAGAATCAATTCCATCGGTGGCCCCAAGAAATCATTCCACTGCTGGGGACCAAGAACCAACTCCATGGTGGGACCAAACAAGAACCACTCCACTAGGGTGGGATCACAACACATCGCTCTCTCTCGACAATTCCACGGTGGCCCCAATGAATCAATTCCACTGGTGGGCCCCAAGAAATCAATTCACTGCTGGGACCCCAGAAACCAACTCCAACTGTGGGCTTCAGAACTAATTCATTGGCAGTCCCAGCAATTTAGTCAGTCGACTAGTACAAAGCGTCCCACTGTAATGCAATTAATTAAAAAAGGTGTTCCCATCTCACACAAATATGATTTATCCAGTGAATATTCCATAAATGTCTGATAGGTGCAAGCTTGCAGGTCCCATATATGTAGCCCCACCTGTCTTCAGTATTGGGATCCCATGACCATGCTTAGTGCCATGGTCTCTATGATTAAAGATGGCCGTGCATTTGCTGCTCTCTTCATTGACTTTATGAGAGTCCGCATCATTTCCATCAATGGTGCATCTGCCCTGTCGTTGTATGGACCAGCCCAACTCATTTTTGGGGTGACAACCTATGATGTCCACGAGAGCATGAACCTCCTGTGGGTTGTCTTCGTCATTGCTAAGCAACCTGAATGCATTGCTGTCCCGTGTTGTTGATGGTTTCTTGCCAGGTGCTGGACCAGACATGTATTTTTTGCTGCTTATAAGGAGAGGTTTTGAGTGGAGCAGGTAAAGCATAGTCCCTGTATTCAGGCAGTCTCCATAGGATGGGTTCTGTAGATTTGTTCAAAATAGTACTCAGACCATGACTGTCAACTTGGACTGTCAACTCAGACTTTCAGAACTCGGACCGTCAGAACTCAGATTTTTCTATCTCGGACCTTCAGAACTCCGAACTTTCAAACTCGGACCGTCAGATCTTGGAACATTCGAGCTCGGACCGTCAGATCTTGGAACATTCGATCTCGGACCGTCAGAACTTGGAACATTCGAGCTCGGACCGTCAGAACTGGGAACATTCGAGCTCGGACCGTCAGAACTTGGAACATTTGAGCTCGGACCGTCAGAACTCAGAATGTTCAAACTCGGACCGTCAGAGCTTGGAACATTTGAGCTCAGACCGTCAGAACGTGGAACATCGAGCTCGGACCGTCAGAGCCTGGAACATTCGAGCTCGGACCGTCAGAACTTGGAACATTCGAGCTCGGACCGTCAGAGCTTGGAACATTCGAGCTCGGACCGTCAGAACTTGGAAAATTCGATCTCGGACCGTCAGAACTTGGAACATTCGAGCTCGGACCATCTGAACTTGGACTGTCAACTCTGACTTCAGAACTCGGAAAGTCAGAACTCAGAACGTTCAAACTCGGACCGTCAGAACTAGGAACATTCGAGCTCGGACCGTCAGAACTAGGAACATACGAGCTAGGACCGTCAGAGCTGGGAACATTCGAACTCAGACCTTCAGAACTTGGAACATTCGAGCTCGGACCATCAGAACTTGGAACATTCGAGCTCGGACATCAGAACTGGGAACATCGAGCTCGGGACCGTCAGAACTAGGAAACATTCGAGCTCGGACAGATCAGAAACTAGGAACATTCGAGCTCGGACCGTCAGAACTTGGAACATTAGAGCTCGGACCGTCAGAACTTGGAACATTCAATCTCAGACCGTCAGAACTTGGAACATTCGAGCTCGGACGGTCAGAAGTTGGAACGTTCGAGCTCGGACCGTGAGATCTAGGAACATTCGAGCTCGGACCGTCAGAACTCAAATCGTCAGAACTCAGAGCATTCAAACTCAGACCGTACATCGCTTCCTTGGAACATTCGAGCTGGGAACGTCAAGCTGAACATTCGAGTCGGTTAAGGACCGTCAGAACTTGGAACATTTCGAGCTGGACCGTTCAGAACTTGGAACATTCGAGATCGGGACCGTCAGAACTTGGAACATTCGAGCTCGGACCGTCAGAACTTGGAACATTCGAGCTCGGGACCGTCAGAACTTGGAACATTCGAGCTCGGACTGTCAGAGCTTGGAACATTCGAGCTCGGACCGTCAGAGCTTGGAACATTCGAGCTCGGACCGTCAGAACTTGGAACATTCGAGCTCGGACCGTCAGAACTTGGAACATTCGAGCTCGGACCGTCAGAACGTGGACATTCGAGCTCGGACGTCAGGATCTCAATCATGTAGAACGCAAACAGCATTCAAACTCAGCCCGCCAGAACTCAGAGTCTTCAAACTTGGACCGTCAGAACTCAGACTGTCAGTACTCAGAACCATCTGAACTTGGGACGTGTTCAGTACTCAGGGACCATCTGAAACTTGGGACTGTCAGTACTCAGACCATCTGAACTTGGACTGTCAGTACTCAGACCATCTGAACTTGGACTGTCAGAACTTGGACCATCAACTTAGAATGTCTGAACTCCGAAAATTAGAACTCGGATCATCAGAACTCAAATTGTCAGAACTCAGAGCGTTCAAACTCGGACCACAAGAACCTCAAGACCATCAAAACTCAGACCATTCAAACTCGGACCATCAGAACTTGGACCGTCAAAACTCAGAGTCTTCAAACTTGGACCATCAGAACTCAGAGCTTCAGTACTCGGACCGTCAGAACTTGGGCCGTCAAAACTCAGGCCATCAGACCCCGGGGCAGCCTATAGTGTATTCCTCATGAATTTGGTACAAAAGATGTCTTTTTCCCCCCGGATAATCCGCAGTCTCTGGTCCGTCTGGGGGGTGATAATTTTGTGCAGCAGATGCTGTCACTTCCTGTAAGATCTCCTTTGCTCGGCCCGGTGGGACTAATCTTTGGATGGACTTGTTCACTTTATCTCCTCGTCCAGACCCTACAGGCCATGATTTCTTGTCTCAATTCGCCACAAACCCACAACCCCAGTGAGCAGCGCCCGCGCCCTCGCTGTGATTCCCCCCATCCGGTTCTCCAATTTCTCGTCGGTGGAGCGGGGTTCTGGGGGGGCATGGGGGCGAAAAGACAGGTTTTTGGGGGCAGAATTTTTATCAGAAAAAAAAAGAATTGAGGGCTGAAAACAGGTTTTGTTCTGTAATTAAGGCTCCTTAACCCCGAAATTTTCCTCATATTCCCATCGTTTGCAGGGGATCCTAATCTATATTGGGGCTGACGGCTGCTGAATGTCGGGGGGGGGTTTCCCGGGGGGTTTTACCCCTTTTTTCATTACATTACTAATTTTTTTTGTCCATGTTTTCCCAATGGGGTTTAAGTCGGGCCCAAGGAGCAAAAATCCTCAAAAACCGCGGCCCTCCAGCTGTTGGGAAACTACAACTCCCATCATGCCCAAGTTCTGATTATATAAATGCTTTAGGGAGTTGTAGTTTCCCAACAACTGGAGGGCTGCAGTTTGAGGATGCCTGCCATAGAGGCTTCATCTAGATTTCTATTTTCCTTTCCAGAAAGTGATTCTATGTTGCTAATATTGAAAATCAGGATTTATTACAAAAAAGATCATTAAAAAACCCAACAAAGTACAGTACGATATACATTTTTTGGTAAATAAAAATTTTAGGTTTTCTGGGGGAATAATAGTATTCTGGAGCCAGAGTAAGACGACACAGGGCTAAGCAAAAAGGGTTTGAGGGAGAGATTTCACTTTTAGGCTCTTATGAATTGATGGCTGAATAGATTATTAGATGTCTGCACATTAGAGAATTTTCAAGAAATTAAAAAGTTTTCCATCCTTGATCGGCTTTTAAAAAAAAAAAGTCGGCAAATCTAAATTAAAGGGAAATTACCAAATACATTGCTGTTCTGATTTGCTTCCCTTTTAGAGGAGAGCAGTTCTTATCTCCTGCTTGTGTTACAAGCTTCCAAAGGTTACGACCCCCTCTTTCTGTATGATGGTCACCCCGCTGTGTTTTCAGCACACAGGGGCTTGTCTATCGTTTTTTGCTAACTTTGACTCTTTAGAGTTCTACTGTGTCTTATTTAGTCCCACACCTAAAGTACTTCTACAGCTGGAAAAGGGAAAAGCAAGCGAAATGTTATCACTGCGAAGAAGCCCCCGAAAAGAAGTGGGAGCCTGAAGCTGTGAACACAAATGCCTGAACAGGATTGGGAGCCTGAAGCTGTGAACCGCCCCCGCCCGAACAGGAAGTGGGAGCCCGAAGTTGTTGAACCGCCCCCCAAACCTGAAAAAAAAAAGAGGGAGGTGAAGCGTAAAAAACACATTCCTGAAGAGGAGTTGGGGCCGAACTGTAGAACCCCCACGCTGAAAAAGAAAGTGAAAGTCAGGGGCTGTAGAAAA
>JAODAL010027934.1:0-54141 GCA_025379985.1 Phyllomedusa bahiana | reverse complement strand
TTAAAACCTTCTGTTTGCCCCCCCATTTGCGTGACATGTTGTCAACATGTCTCTAGCTGTGGGTGATTGGACAATGCACGAAAAAAATGGCTTTAAAGTCACAAAGACCCACATAAGCGTAGGACAGCTATGAACAAAATAACTGGTGCAACTCTAGGTAAAATGCCAGAGCAGGGAATCTGTTTGGATGCAGCCTAAATTTGGTGGACCTTTTGGAGTATCATGTGCTCTCCAGTCCTGGTCAAGGTTGTGTTACTAAGTTTGTACTGCAACCACCAAGTGTAAGGTGCCACCAATTATTTATTCAGCCATCAAGTATGCCATTGATGTAAAGAAAATAAAAGTTATTAATTCACCTACAGAAGAGTTCCATCATTCCATTTAGAGAACACCCTTTTACAACCAAGAAAAACCTGAGTGATGGAGCCCATAACCCTGCTCTACACGCTTAAGGGAAGAGACCAAGCAGATAGGCAGGAATGACTTCACCTTTATGTACTATTGTGCAACCCACTGTGTTATACTGCAGTTAGTTTATAATACTGAGAACAAGAGTAAGTGACATGTCAATTATTCGCGACGATTACGCGCTGTGAGCAATGAATGTTAATGGGGCCAGCGGCCTGCCGCCCCCCCCCCCCCCCCCCCCCCCCCCCCCCCGCGTCCAGGAGTATGCGCTGGTCAGCACGAGCTCCCGAGACACACGATGCACTGCGGCACATACTGCACTCACCGCAGTACATTGTGTGAATATACCCTAATGGCCATTTTTGGTATTGCAGCTTGTCCCCAGTCAAGTGAATACTGTAATATCAGTAGGGGTAGTGCTGTTTCTGTATAATCTTTTTCAATGGATTTTCTTACCATGCAATTTCATAGAGCTACAGCCAGCTGTAGCCTCGCACTTCTTGGTCAGGCTGTGGGTGGTTCTGTAGTAGTGATTGATATATCAGTTCTGCTGTTCCAAACTGTTTCTGTTACATTGACATGACTGCAGAAGATTTTTAAAGTGTAGTAGACAAGGCTACAGAGCTCTAAAGGGTGAAAGGCTGTTATTTAGTAAGGTAAACAAACTATGTTGCTAGAGATAAGACTCTGCAGGGAGTGGCTTACCATAGTCAAACCGACTGACTGGCTTCAGCATTTAATAATGAGAGATAAGAGAGAGTAGGGAGAGGTGGTGGTTGGTTACCTGTGTGCTGTAAGAGGAGATACATTTTTTCTTTATTTCCTGACCGAAGCAAAATCAAAACATCAATGTATTTGGTAATGGTCTTCAGTTACCTTTCCCTAATCATTGTAGTGAGAAAACCCCTTTAATGCAGGGGTGCACAACATGTGGCCCTTCTGCAGAATTTCATGTGGAACGCTACCGTTTTCCACATAGAATTCTCCATTAGACCTGCGTGCTTTCTGCATTCTTTTTCCTCGGGTATTTTTCCTCATGAGGATGCGTCACCTTGACCATGTCACTTCCATGAATATACCTCTACAGCAGTTATTTTAGTTGTATACACTGCTAGGCTTTATCATTACCATCATATATTACCGGCATGGTTGCCTTCCTTTCTACAAGCCATGCAATATGGGGGCATGGTGGGTGTGTGATTTGGACCTGGCTCTTCCCAGAACGCTAGGCATTATTCAGTGTTGGTGAAGGATTTTAAGAATTTTGTTAGAGAAGAGCTGAGAGAGAGTAATCATGGGCCTCATGTATGAAAACTGTCTAAGTTTCTATGAACAACATAGAAGGTCTTACACCTAGACAGATTTCATACATGTCCCCCATAGTCTTTTTTGGATTACATTTGCTCTATTTTACAGCGGTGTATACTTTATGCACTGACATTCAGTAGGCCATGCTTTTGTGTCTGGCTGACAGAGCATTTATTGCAGGAAAATAGTTGAAACATAGTTCTAAAATGTCTACTATGGCTACTATACCACATTGTAGGTTGAAATTGTGAGACGGCTAATGTAAGGATCCATGTTGGTCTAGAGCAGTGAAGGGATAAATGTGACAATCCCTGGTGGTCTAGGGTATGAGAGGGGTTAATATAAAGATCCCTGGAGGGCTAGGACAGTGAAGGGGTTAATGTTACATATCTGGGGGTTTTGGTTACTCACCTCTCCAGACTCCAGCTTTGTCCAGACTGTTACTTTGTGTTTCCTCCCAGCACTCAGTATAGAGATGAGTGCCTGGAGGTACAGAGAGGACTGTGGAGCTGTGACTGTGTTGCTGTACAGTTCTTTCTATGGTTGGGCAGAGTGATTAAAGGGGTTTTGCCACGATGTAATGTTGATGTGGGATCCTCCAAATGGGTTTTTTAATCACTTTTCTAAATATATGTGATTACAAAAATTGCGCCTGAGGGAAACTACAGGCTGCCTTACCTGCCCTTAGTTACTTAAAAGCTTCTATTAGATATGACCCTGACAAGGCTGTGGCCGGGCTTGTGCAGAGAACACTTCTTATCTGATGAGAGGGGCTGAAGAAGCTTTCAAGGCACCGGGTAGAAATATGTTGTGTTTTGTATACAGAATCCACTAGTTGTAGTGTGATTATATGAGTAGATCGCTGCTTTATCTGATGACAGAGAACATGAAGAAGCTTTCAAGCTGCTATGGAGAAAAGGTGTTGTCTTTTGAATACAGAATCCACTAGTTGCAGTTTGATTATTTGAGTGAACATTTCACACGATCCCTCATGCATGGCTCTGTGCTCTGGCTGTGTCTCTTACTCTCTCAGCTCAGCATGGCTTGTTTACAATTGCTTCTTAGCACATAAGGCAGGTCCTGGCAAAACCCCTTTAAGGAATGTCCTCTCCAGGAGGTCTGATGATATACAGATGTAGCAGAGTTTAGTTTGATCGTGATGTCACGGTTTTACGTGTTATCTGATGTTATCTTAAAACAAAGGCTGTTGAAGAGCATTGAAAAAGTTTCGATCACGGTGTGTTGTCTGTCAAGCTAATCTTTGCTACATCTGTAAATGTCCAAAGATTGAGAGTTACTCTATATAGAATTCCATCTTGACCTAAAAAATCGATATAAAGCAGATGTAATTTTAGCAAATGTCTGGCGGTAGAAATACTGTGTGAGTCGGTGGTTAGGGTGCTTTCACACGGTGCATTTTTGGTGCGTTTTTTGATGCGTTTTTTTTACAAAAATGCAGAGTAATCAATACAGTACTGTGCATTTCTGGGTTCCTAAATCAGATAACGTCATCATGGCAGATGGGTAGGACATACTGTGTGTTTTTACAATACCTTTTTGGCTGTCAGACTGAACAGCCGCCAGGGTCCTGTCGTGTTCGTTCTTATGAGCAGCATCACACGATAGAGCTTGCCGATGTAGAGTGGCAAAGTTTCACTCATTAAACCGCTGTCGAGATCTACTGCATACTGTAGCCGTGGCCTACATTTTATAACGAGACACATAAAAGGCAAAAAAGCAGACTCCTGCTGTTCTACAGTCAAAGAAGTGAACCAAGGGTGTCATGCGCCAGTTTTTGAATCTGCAGCTCGTTCTTTGAATTTATTTGGTGATACGTTGTATTTCATGGGCGCCTTTGTGCTGTTAGTTGGTAGATTACAGACACCACTGTAAACTGAGCGAGAGCATTAACATCTTTACAATTTTACCTGTACAGAGTGTCATGATTTTTGAGGGAATTTGAGGTTGGCTCTGGTGAAATGAAAACTAGGAGCACACAAATACAGGCATTCCCCAGGTTACGAATAGGATAGGGACTGTAGGTTTGTTCTTAAGTTGAATTTGTATGTAAGTCGGAACAGGTATATTTATTAAATGTAACTCCAGCAAAAAAGGGCGTTTTCTTAGTTTTACATAGTGCAGGGAAGGGTTTTTACATTTGTTTTGCTGCCTGTGCCCCTGTTAAGAAGATTTCACCTCATGTGCTGTTGTGGCATGCTGGCACTTGTCGTTCCACAGCTACTATCTGCTGTGGACATGGAACTACAAGTGCCAGCATGCCCCATAAGTCCCCGTTTGTAACTAGGGGACGGATGGAAGTTGGAATGGTGTAAGTCGAGGACTGCCTGGAGTCCATACATTTATTTTGTTTGACATTTTTGAAGTAAGGAGAAAATATTTTCCCTAAAATGAGGATAATTTGGTTTATGGTGGATTTTGCCTTCTTCAGGCTCCGTTTTGCAGGATAATATCCTAAATTAGCCAGACTTACATCAATTTTATTCTAACAAACTATGCTACTATGTAACTATTTTCGGTGACAGGTATCTGGCGTCTTTTCAGCCTGATATCAGGCGCAACGACGTTCATACATTTTTAAATCTCCCGCATGCCATTCCCAGGCGCATGTTGCAAAAACAAAACGGTTGATTCAGCTCACCTGTTGGAGTAGGCGCGGTTCCCGCAAGTCCTCCGACCGCAAGAAATACATCACTGAAAAGTAGCAGAAAATTGAACCAGCCCAAATATGCGGTTTAGAAGGCAGCAAAAATATACACTTTATTTAAATATGGTTAAAAGCAAAAAAGCCACAAAGGAAAAAATATAGTGCAACAAACAACGCCTTGTTGACGCGTTTCAAATCCAACGATTCTTAATCATAACGGGCGCATGACATAGCCTGCGGCACTTTGTAATGCGCCCGATCTCGGGAGGCGGGGTGCACTAGAACCGTACAAAGCTGTAGATTTATAGCTTCATTATGACAGTTTCAGCCACATTACTGCTGGAACAGGTAGAGCACTTTCAAAGTGGTTGAGCCAGAAATGTCGTATTAGCGCTAGAATGCACCTGATTTATGACCCACTGTAGAGCAGGTTCCTAAATCAGGTGCATTCAGTGCTATTATTTTGCACATGAAATTTGGCGTTCACACGCCAAATTTCATGCATGTCGCCTTTTATGTCTATTAGGCTATGTCTGCACAGCATTTCTTAAAATCCAACGGCATTTTAACATCGCTGGACCGTGCTGGGTCACAGTTTTTGTTGCAGATTTCCTCTAAAAACCGCAGTTTTCGGATTAAATGTATGGGAATCCGATGGTAATCCTGCAGAAGATGCAGCAGGTTTGAAAATCCGGCTAATTTTTAAACCAACCAGAAAAACCTGTACTGTGTAGACTGCAGCACGTATTTTTCATTGCGGTCTACACAGCACTGGGTACAGTCGGATTTTCTGCGGATTCTAAATACTGAATCCACCGTAAATCCGATGAAAAGCCCATGCTTTTTGTAGACCTAGCCTTATGGCACATCCACACGACAAGGGTCTTCAGTTGGATTTCAAACAGTTTTTGGAGTTGATAACCGTCTGAAAACCGACTGTCAATCATCCCCATAAATTTTGATAGAAAATCCAAACTGTAGTCTACACAGCTTGGATTTTCTGACGGTCGGATTCCAAATCTGATTGTACATTTTTCCACCCGGTTTGTGCAGAACAGACAGCAGCTAGATGGGCTGAAAGCAACTCAATAAGATCCTAGTAGGTTGTCACAGGTATCTGGAGTCATGCTGACTGCATCCCACAGCAGCTGGAGGATGCATGGGAAGGATCCATAGGGCGAACACAAAAATTGAGGTGGTCTTACTGGGTTCATATCTGGGAAATTAAAGGGCCAGTACTTGGAAGTCTTGGTCATGCTCTTTGAACCAATGTCAGACATATTTAGCAGTATGATATGTTGCATTGTCTTGTTGGAAGATTCCATCTGCCCAGAAAAAAGAATCAGTGTGTATGGGTGTACGTGTTGTACAAAAATGGATTCATAACCAAATCAGTTGAGAGTGCCCTCCACATGAATAAGTGGTCCCAGAGAATGCCACAAAAACATTTCCCAGACCCATAACACTGCAACCACCAAATTGTGTTCTTCCAGCAATGTTTGCAGGGTGTTTGTTTTGTTTAAATTTCTTCATGAGCTACACCCTACGGACATCAAAAGTAGGAAGTGGTTATAATAATGTGACTCGACTGTAGAATAACACTTTTGCTCTGAATGCTTTAAAAATACGTTTACAGAGTAGAATGTTGACACTAAAGTCATAGCAATGAAGTCCTGTCTGTGATGTACTATTTAAGGGGAACCTGTCACATAGGTTATGCCCCCCTGGCTGAGGACAGCACAAGCTAGTGGCAGACCTGCTGTTTCCAGCGCTGTGTCCCTTATTCTGTAAGATGCAGCAGTTTCAGGGCATTTAATGCTCAAATCTGGCAGTTTGCAGCCGGTTCTGCCAGAGATAAGTACAGTTTATTTATGAGCAGGTATTAGCCCCACCCACCCATAGCTGGCTCCACCCACCCGTGGCTGATTCTATGACTGGGAAACCTGTGGATAAATGACATGTGGGCAGGGCTCTTTTGGTACTTGTTCAATTTCAGTTTTATGTTCCAATGATTGCATGAAGTTTGTACAAGCAATGTTCATAGATGTTGTTTTACATTATTGTCTTCAGCCCGGCCTCGTTCCATGAGGGGATGTGTTGCTGAAAAACAATAATTTTCTATTTTGGAACAAGGCGGGATTTGAACCCACGACCTCTCGGTTGGAAGACAGTAACCTTAACCATTGAGCCACTGGCTCCAGTTTATAGTCTTTCAAGTAGATGGATTTACATTAGCCCATTACTTTCAACGGCATCAATTCCAGTTGTAATTCCAAATGACATATTTTGGACCGAGGTGGGATCTGAACCCAATACCTCTTGGTTGGAAGATGGTAACCTTAACCATTGAGCCACCACTGGACCAGAGCCAGTGATGGTTAATGGTTAAGTTTACTGTCTTCCAACCAAAAGGTCATGGGTTCAGATCCCACCTTGGTCCAAAATATGTAATTTGGAATTGATGCCGTTGAAATTAATGGGCTAATGTAAATCCATCTACTTGGAAGGCTAAACAATAATTTTTATGTCCACGTAAAAGATGTGAGTGTATTATTATTTGCTGTTTTCTCACTTGACTGTACACACCGGACAGTGACCAGGAATAACCATTTGTATGAATGATCTTTCTGCTATATATATATATATATATATATATATATATGTGTGTGTGTCATAAATGCAAGGTAGTTTACCCTCTGTGAAGGGTATATATGTCATTTTGATCTTGGGGGTATGGCCACTGTTCTCATGAGGTCAGTGATAGCAGTGCAGCATAGCTGGATCTGCTGGTGCCAGTGATAGCTCCAATCTCAGCAGTTTGAATTGTTAAAAGCACTGGTCAATAATGACTGTGGCATCTAATCCCATCACCCAGCTACAACAAGATTGTGAGATGTTGATGGGATACCATGGCAGCTCGGCACGCAATGAGGGTCCTGAGGTCTGCAACCGTAAAACACTCCTTAGGGCATGTCCCCACGGCATGAGTTTTCGGCCGGTTTTTCAGCCGGTTTGCGGTTTTTGCGGTTTTCCCCACTGCACGGATTTTCCACCCGACGGTTTTGCCGCCGGCGGTCCGGCGGCAAGACATTGAACATGTTCATTCTGCCGTCCAGTTTCCGGACGGAATATGAACATCTCAATGGGAGTGGGGAGGGCTGTTCTCCGCTCATCGCGGAGAAAAGCCGTCCCCACCACGGCCGTGGGAACGGCCGCAAAACCAGACAAATACCGGCCGGCAAACCGGCCGGTATTTGTCCACTGCCGTGGGAACATGCCCTTAGGGTGCGTTCCCACGGCACAGGATAAATACCGGCCGGTTCGCCGGCTGTTATTTGTCCTGTTTTGCGGCTGTTTTGCGGCCGTCCCCACGGCCACGCGCGGGGGGAGGTGGTGGTCGGGGGGGGGGCAGCTTTTCTCAGCGATGAGCAGAGAAAAGCCCTTCCCCTTCACCTTGGCTAGCACAGATTGTGCTTGTTGAATGCTTTGCGACCGGACCGCGGGCGGAAAAACCGCCGGACGGAAAACCCGTGCAGTGAGGACTGCTGCTCGGGTTTTCCGTAGAGCACAATTGTGCTAATTTTCGGCCGGTTTTTCAGGCGGTCTGAAAGACCGCAAACCACATGAAAAACCAGCCGAAAACCCTTGACATGGGGACATGCCCGTAGGATGAATGTCAATGTTACACTCACAAGCACAATATACTGTAAAAGAACCCATAAAAAATTACATCAACAAAAAAATTGAAAGCTGCATGTGAACTTAATGATCTGTAGATATCCTCTTAGAGAATGATGCTTTTGGGGTATGGAAGGCACCATATCAAATGCTTGGTGTATAAACCTGCATTTAACACTATGTTCTACCTTTTCCATCTCTTGTATATTTTTGGCTATTGCAATGTTTGCTTTTGAGATTCTTACACTATTAAAGTATATTTAGAAGGTTCAAGTGGTGCTGTAATAACAAAAAATTAAAACTTCCATTGTGTGCTAAGAGAAAAATGTAAATCATGTTAAAGGAGTTTTCTCATCTGGCTGTTTCCCAGAACCTACTCTTCACTACCAGTTTTAGGTTCTCACTTCCTCTTTAGGCTGTGGGTGGTTTTACAGCAGTAATTGGCCTTTGGGCCCTACTATTCCTAGCTGAGTCTGTTACAGTGACATTTGTGGTGGAGGATTTTTAACAGCAGAGCACAAGGCTATGGAGAGCTAAAGGGTTAACGTTTGCCAGTAATAAAGATAAAGAAGCTTCAGTGTTGCTTATAAGACACAGCAAGTAGAGCAAGCAGAGAGTGGTGGTCGGTAACCTAGGGAAGCCTGTGTAAATAAGCAGGAGATAAGAAGTGCTATATCTCTGAATGGAAGAAAAATCAGAATAGCAATCTATCTTGTAAAAGCCGCTTTTTACCTTTTGTGACACGTTTAAAGCTAAATCAATGTGGTGAGAATACCCCTTTAAAGAGAACCTGTCACATAGATTATGCTCCCCTTGCTGAGGACAGCACAAGCTAGTGACAGACCTGCTGTTTCCAGCGCTGTGTCCCTTATTCTGTAAGATGCTGTAGTTTTCGAGTATTTAGTGTTCAAATCTGCAGTTTTCAGACAGAAAAGAGTCATGAAAAGTCTGTTTTTTTTCATACCACGCCCACCTGTGGCTAGCCCCGCCCACCTCAACTGAATAACCTATTAAATTGAATAGGAAGAAACATGTGAATAACTGCCAGGTGGGCGAAGCTAGCCTTTGGTGGGTGGGGCTAACACCTGCTCATGAAAAAGATCTGAGCATTAAATGCTCTAAAACTGCTGCATCTTACAGAATAAGAGACACAGTGCTGGAAACAGCAGGTCTGACACTAGCTTGTGCTGTCCTCAGCCAGGGGGATATAACCTATGTGACGGGGTCCCTTTTAACTCCTTAATGACCGCCCACCGTCTTTTGACGGCGGGCATTTCAGTTCATTCGTCTGCAGCGACGTCTTTTGACGTCGCTGCAGACATCGGGGTTTGCGGCGCCCGGCGCCGCAATTGCGCTGGGACCGGGGCTGTGCTCCTGCAGGCATCGGGCAGCGGCGGAAACCTCCGCAACTCGATGCTTTAACCCTTTGATTGCGGCGGTGCGTTACCGCAGCGCCATCAAAGGGTTTCCCTGCTCTGTCGGGTGATCGGAACGCCTGGTGACCCGACAGAGCTCAGGGATCGGCTGCACAGTCAGCTCTGGGGACCTAGCATGGCCCCAGAGTTGTCTGTGTATGAAGCCAGTGATCAGGATGCACTGTGTGCTGTCCTAATCACTGCCTATGTCAAACTGACACAGATTAGCATGTATTAGCATATATGAATATGCAAATACATTACTAATTGTAAAAAAAAAAAAAAAAAAAAATGTTAAACAGTTCTCCCTTCATGGGATTAAAAAAAAGTACAAAAAAAACCCATAAAAAGTGTTAAAAAAAACCCCATAAAAAATAAATAATAAAATAAAAATAAATATTTAATAAAAAATAATTGTACATAAATTATACACACATAAAAACCGACACATATTTGGTATCCACACAACCGTAATAACCTGTAGAATTATTCTAACAAGATATTAAGTGTGAAATGTGAATGGTGTAAAAATAAAATTAAAAAAACAAAAAACAATTTGAAAAAAAATTAAAAAAAATACTGCAATTATTTATAAGTGTACTTAAACTATTCCCCCATAAAATACAACTTGTCTCGAATAAAACGAGGCCTCATACAGCTGCGTCATTTAAAAAATAAAAAAGTTCCAACTGTTTAAACGCAAGGAGGCCAAAACTAAAAAAATGTTCTGGTCATTAACTACTTTTCAGGCGTTCGGCTTAAGGGGTTAAGCTTGAATCAGTATCATACATGCACATACATGTTGCTGTGGGACCCAGTGGGCATTGGTGTCTTCATATCATTTTGACCATATTGCATTTCTCCATGGCTTGGTGGAACTCGCACAGTCTTGTACTTCTATGAGCTTGGCAAGAACCAGGTTGATGATCCCACTGACCTTCTTTCTTTAACAGTCTAAAACCATTTTTGGCCTAATCAAAATGGAGATTGAGGGTCAGAATGGTAAACCATGGGTAAAGGAATTTCGTTTTGATGGGAGGGCATTTCCGTAGGTACATTATGTACCCTTCTCTGAAACTTGCTGCAGTAGAGTGTAGATAGCATCTGACAAGTTTTACTGCACTGCATTTGTATTGGTCTGAATTGAGGTTATCTCTACCACTAAGATTGACTTCTCCTTCCTTTTTTTTCTAGCTCCTTCATGCGTGAGAGGCTGATTGGCAATTAGTGCAGGATGAGAAGATGGAACAACCACTTTTACCCCCACCAGGACCTGACAGCCTCCGCTTATTCACTAGAGAATCTCTTGCAGCTGTCGAAAAGCGTTTTGCAGAAGAAAAAGCTAAGAAACCAGCAAAGGATCGTAGAGATGATGATGATGAAAATGGCCCCAAGCCGAATTCAGACTTGGAAGCAGGCAAAAGCTTGCCTTTTATATATGGAGACATACCTCCGGGAATGGCCACCGAACCAATGGAGGACCTTGACCCATATTACAGTAACAAAAGGGTATGCCTGTTTGCGTCAAATTTCAGTTTATTTTTTTGCATTAATAATAATTGGAATGAAATGTTATGTCATAAGCTTGATTATTATGTAATACTTATGTATGAAGCTTTAGGGGACATTCACATGACGGGTAAACTTTACTCGTTGTATTCTGTCGTTGAAAACCGCATTGTCTGAGTATTATTGCATGCGGATTTGGATGGAATCATTTTTATGGATTTGGTTTACTCACAGTTTACTGTCAGAAACAAGTTCGATTCATTCCTATGTGGTTTTGGATGTGGATCCGCGTTAAAACCCACATAGAAATATATTGAGGTTTTTAGCCATCCCCATTGTCATCAGTTGTAAATTCCCATGTGTTTTCCACATGGAATACGACTAAAGAATGAAAATATTCAAAGCTTTTTTTTTTTTTTTTTTTTTTACCACCGCCGAAAATACGCCTTGCATGAACTACAACTATATTTTTCTATTGAGGTCAATGGGGATTGTTTTCTTTTAGTTTTAAACAAGTATTTTAAATTGGAGTCCACGTGGGTTGCGACTCGTGCACACAACGAGTATTTCATAGCCTTACAATGTGTCTTTATGGACTGGAGTTAGAATAGTAGAAGCATTTACCTTCTGCTGTAGTCACCGCTAAGGACTTGCTTTCGAGGTGCTCATCTTTGAATTGTCATTGTAAGGAAGAGTTGGTATGTACATCTATACGGGTGTATTAAAAGGGGCATAGAAGCACATGATAAGAACATTGTTCTCCCATTATACAAGTCACTGGTTAGACCACACATGGAATATTGGGGCAGATTTATCAACAGTGTCTTACTTTTTAGACAGTGTAAACTTAGACTAGACAGTCTTACAGTGCGCCATATTTATCATAGTGTTGATAAATCTGGTGCAGGTTAGAACTGTCTAGTCTAAGTTTGTGCCACAATTAAGTTGGCTTACTTTTACGCCAGAATTTGGTCGCAGATTTTTGTCGCATTTAAGCCACGGCCCTTTCGAAAAAACCACACCCTTTACGAAGCCACACCCCTTTGTCAGATGAGGCGCCGAAGCGCTTGAAACTGTCTAAAACACATAGTAAATGTGGCGAAAAGCTTTTTTCTTGGGGCAAATTGATAAATCTGCCGACCTGTGTACAGTTTTGGGCACCAGTTCACAGGAAAGACATTGTAGAGCTTGAAGAGGAACAAAGGCGGGCAACGGAAAACAAAACAAAAGGACTGGGCGGACTACAATACCCAGAAAGATGAGCAAGATTAGGGTTATTTAGTTTAGAGAAAAGACGGCTTCGGGGGATATTATAAATATGTATAAATATATTAAAGGTCAATATAGAAATCTCTCCCAAGATCTATTTATACCCAGGACTATATCTAGAACAAGGGGGGCATCCTCTACGTCTTTAGGAAAGAAAGTTTCTACATAAACATAGAAAGGGATTCTTTACTGTAAGAGCAGTGAGACTGTGGAGCTCTCTGTCAGAGGAACTTGTCATAGTGAATTCAATAGCAGAGTTCAAATTGGGCCTATATGCATTTCTAGATGTAATAATATAACAAGTTACAGTGACTAGGATTCTGGAGAAGGGTCTTTGATCCAGGGATTTATTATGATGCCAGATTGGAGTCAGGAAGGAATTTTTTCCCTAACATGAGGACAATTGGCTTCTACCTCAAGGGGGGGGGGAAGGTTGCCTTCCTCTGGATCAATACTTTAGCACAATAGGCTGAACTGGATGGACGTCTGTCTTTTTTCGGCCTTACTTACTTGCTGTCTTATGTGTTTCCATCATACACAGACTGTAGAGAAATCCTGTTTAGTCTGATCCTGTATCCAAGCTCCTACTCCATCTTGTTGTAATACCAGGAACAGCCACCACTAAAAGTATGGCACTGTACCTGGTAAACAATTATTCAGCTGAGTGGTGAGGCAGAGGTTGGACTCCACCGATCTCCTATTAATAGCTCTTACTAAGGATAGATCATTTATATTGTAATCCTGGAGAAGCCATCTACCTTCTTTTCTATGCAAGGGATGTAGAGCTTTGTATGAGAAGAAAAAAAGTTCTAATCTTTATGAAAAATATATTAAGCACAGAAGTTGGAGCTACAATTAATAAATAAACATTCAGAAAAAACTGTCCCGTATGCAGATCCATTTTATTTAGAGAATGTTCTAGTGATGACCAGGTGGTGGTTGCTTGCGCACTGGATGCACGAACCTTCCATTGGCCATTATTGTGATAGGAGTTATGGATGAATGATTTGATGTCCAAGTCATATCTATAGCTGCTCTCAGAATTAAAGGGATATTCCAAAACTTTAAAAGGCTCATAAGTCAGAAAAGGCTGGAAAAGAAATACAAAAAAAAAAAAACCCTGGCAAACCTACTTGTTCCAGTGCCGCGGGCTGTCCTGATCCCGGGCGATGATGGCACTGTTCAGTCTTCACTTGCATTGAGAGTGGTTGTTTTATTGGTATTTTTGCATTTGTGCAATCTCCCCATGCATTATACTGTGGATTTTCTGCATGCTGGTGTGAACAGGTATTAAATTAATGTGCAGTTTTTTATCATCTAATTGTTCCCCTAGCAGTGGGGTATGTGAGCTGCTGCTCAGAAATTAGCTGCACCTGTTAATTTTTCCCTGGTAGCATATAGGCTAGAGCTACCTGCTATTAGGTTCAGTCTAGTCCAGCCATTGAGCTATGTAAATGGCCCAAAAAATTGCAGTATTCAAAAAAAAAAAAAAACATACCTCTTGAACCCACTTCCCCTGATCCCAGTGACCCTGGCCAATGACAACACCATTCATTATTTATGCAGGCAATCAAAGGCCGTAACTTTCATGTGCGGAGTATCCAGCAAGAGATTGCTGTGGCCTGTCATTGCCTGCATAAAGAATGAATGGTGTTGTCATTGGCCAGGGTCACAGGGATCAGGGGAAGTGGGTTCCAGAGGTATGTTGTTTTTGTTTTGTTTCTTATCACCCACTTATGACTATCACGCTTTGTAAAGTTTCGGAACACCCCTTTAACAATTTAAATGCGTTGTCCAATAAAAAAAAAATGACATGGCATTGGGGCCAAAATACAAAGAAAAACGTGATACTCACCTCCCATGCTCCCACCACTGCCGCTCCCGGCAATCTGCTGCTCTTCACTTCTTGTTATGACACAGAGGAGAGGCTCGCGCTCCATTGTCAGTGAGTAGAACACAACCTCTTCTCTGTTTTTTTATGAAAACCCAAAAGTAAAGAAGAGCACATAGGTAAAACAAAAATAGCCAGGAAGGGGAGGAGCTCCGGAGCAGCAGGGGACACCAAGGTGACATTTATTTTATCTTTTTGCCCACTCTGACACCAGTGTAGTGTATGTTTTTTAATGGGCAACCACTTTAAAGTATATATGTTGTTACATTGCTTTGTATAAATCGGTGTTACATATATGACTATGTGAAACATTGTTATGTACAATGACATATCTTATTGGGGGAAATGTTACCTTCCTGAAGCCTGCTGTTCCCCTGTTGTTTACTATAGAACAGTATATAGACTTGAATGGGAGGTCTGAGTTTAACCAAGCGGCTATTCTCTGAACTCCCATTCAAGTCTATGGGAGAGTGCCGACCACCTTTCCATTCAGAACAGATAGGTTCTGAGTCCGTATAGGAGGTAGATGCGGGTCCCAAAGGTAGGACCAGAACTTATCAGACATTGATGGTGTATCCTAGCGATATGTTATCAATGTCTGTAGTGAGACAACCCCTTTAAGCGTGTCACACATGCTGATCATGTCAAAGCCATCAAAACCAGGATGTGTTATCAAAGTGCCCATATAGTCAGCACCCTTAACAAAAAGTACTACCACCAGAGTGTCCCCTCATCAACAGTGCTAGAAAAAGTCCTTCCCTTCATTCGGTCATAGAATTAAAGGATCAGATACAGGCCATCTGCAGAAACCAGTGGGGAGCTCACTGCATACATGTATATACAGTGACATCATGGCATCAGAACAAAATTAGATCTAGCAAGCTCATCCTAGAAGCGGCTGCCAGAAATCTGTTCAGAAAGACTTCTATGCTTTTTGGATCCGTTTTGTATCCATAAAACTAATACAAATATCAGTGGCACACTAAAAACTAAGTAAAACATCAAAGGCATATAGGAATTTTTGAAAATGCATTACTGCTAAGGAAATATGAAAACCTGGGATTCTTAGTTCACAGTTTTGATCAAACGTGTTTAAGCTCACCTCCCAATTGCGTCAAGGGGACCCCAGCACAGGTGAGTCCTAACACTAAAACGTTACCTCTCTTGGAGCCTGTTCAGACTACAACATCTTAGGGAGTGAAAAGGACTTGCTACTGAATTACCCTGCACTGGTTTAAAAGAGGTAGGTGGAGTGCAATAAGCCAATGAGGCTGCCACTCCTCATACAGACTACAAAAACTTTGTTTGGCTCTGCACATGCAAAAGCATTTTTTTTTAAAAAAACGTAAGCATAGGTGCACACTGGCAAGGCAATAGCATACATCCAATACAAATATCAGTGGCACACTAAAAACTAAGTAAACATCAAGGTATATAGGAATTTTTGAAAATGCATTACTGCTAAGGAAATTTTGTATCCATAAAATGCATCCATAAAATGCATCGAAAAGCGCTGCGTAAATTGCATCCAAAACGCATCCAACATGCAGCTGCGTGATTGGCTGCGTCTTGGCTGTAGCAGGATCGCACCCTATAGTTTTAAATAGGGCGTCTGATACGTCAAACGGATCAAGAATGGACATGACAATTCTTTGAACGGATCCGAAAGACGCAGGTAAACTCCCATCGGCGATCACTCGTCTGTTTTTACATTGAAGGCAATGTAACATCACACTGCACATTGTTAGATGCTTGTTTGGGTCCATTTAGGGTCCAAAACACGAATCCAAACACGTACCCAAAAAAACTAACCCCAAAATAGGATAAGCACCGTTTTAAAAACCCCCTTTAAGAGTTTTTTTCGGCGTTTGTTTCGTATTTTTGGAAAGGTTTGGATGTTTTAAACATTTTTTTTCCCCCAAATAAAAAATTAAGTCCAGGGCCCAAAAACCGGGCAAAAACACTCCAAAAAGGGCCCGGGGTTTTTTGAAACTTTCCATTGTTTTCCTTTTTGGATTTTTTCAGTGCGGGAAAAAAAAAAAAAAAAAAAAAAAAAAAAAAAAAAAAAAAAAAAAAAAAAAAAAAAAAAAAAAAAATTTTCAAAAATTGCCAGACGCTTCTTTTTTAAAGCGGTAAAAACAGCATTAAAAGAACGCCTAAAACACATGAAAAAAACCTTGTCGTTTTGTGAATACATAGGAGCAAAAATTTGAACGGGGGGCTTTTTGGGAAAGGCTTTTTTGATCCCTGTTTTGGGATGGGAAACCCGGGCTCTGAAAACCGCTTCCTAAAGACCACACAACATGTCTCCTGTCTCAGGAGAATTCTATATAATCTGGCATAATAGGCAAATATGACATAATTATATGAGGGGAATTCAGAAAAAGGTTTAGATTATGGCTCTGCTAGACTCCTATTTTTTGGGGATTCTGAAAAAACATCAAATTACACAGAAGAAACATAGTTTTAAACCCTATTTTAGAAATTTTAGTTGAAAAATGTTTTGAAAAACTTTGGGGTAATAATATTTTTTTTTATAAAAATTAAATTATACCTCAAGGGGGGAAAGGTTCTGTATTTTTGTTTTGTATTTTTTATACTTTGTTTTTTTTGTTTAAAAATTCTCCCCAAACAAAAATTTGGTTTTTAACATTTTGAAAAAGGGTTAAGTAAAGTCAAAAACACTTTTGCTTTTTTTTATTTACTTCCATTCAGAGTTAGGAAAATCTTTTCCCCCGCTTTTTACAAGGGCTTCCCTGGGTTTACTAACCATGTCTTTTTTGCTTCATTGTTCGTTTGACCTGTTGCCCATAGGGGAAGCACCCCCCTGCTGGTCTTATCAGGAGCACGGAGCTTTTTTTTGGGCTATGTAACTGACAAATTTTAAAGGGGTTTGTCTAAACTAAAAAGGTTTTCCCTTTTTATTTTTAAAAGATCTTGAAAAATTAAGTCACTTTTGCAATATTTTTGTCCTTTAGCAGTGTCCTACCTTTTCCCAAGATTTTTTCCCCTTTGTTTTTGGGCTGTACCCAGCCCTCGGGTTTCCCTTTAATTACAACCTTTTTAAAAAAATCCTCCGTTTGGCTCCCAAACGCTGGTTTTTAACTACAACCTGGATTCTAGGGCAGCCTATTTAAAAACCAGTAAACACCCCCTAATTCAAAATGAAACCAAGAAAACGGATGGGGAAAAAGATGAATTGATTTTGGGGTGAGAAAACCCCCTTTAACCCTTTACAGCTCTGCAGCCATCTGCCCAAACCAATTTAAAACCCTTAAATTTAGCAACGTCCCTTTTTAGAAAAGTTTATATGCCAATCATTGCTGTAGAACCACCCCATTTTTTTGCACGGGAGGGGGGAGCCTGAAGCTGGCTTTTAAAGAGCAGACTTTTTTAAAAAAGCTTAAAGAAATCCCCCTTTAATATAAATTCTAGTGGGTTTTTGTTAGGCCTATAAAAAGAAAATACCCACAATTTTTGCCATGGTGGATTTAGAGGCAGATTTGGATGAAGAGCAGTGCCATTAAATGAGTATAACCCACTTCCTTTCTATCTGATGTGGTTTCTATGTGGAATCTGTATGGGAAATCCCCTAAATAACCGACAAGGGCATTTTTTTTTTTTTTTTGCTCCACGGATTTACAAATCCTGTGAAAAAATAATCACAATTTTTTTATAATAGGGTGTGGGTTTAATAGAAGGACCCAAAACCCGAGAAATTTTGGTTTCGTGAAATTCTACATAAAGGCTCTTTTAATAAACGTCTTTTTGGACGTTTTTTTCCCGAGCGTAAATTTTACTTGGGGTGGGGCCCCCAAATAGTCCTGAATTTTCGGTAATCTTAAACTCTCATAGAGAGCTATGATTACCCCGCCCTTTTTCCCCCCCATGTTTGAAAAGCTGCCCGGGGGAAAGAAAATGGTATACGCGGCAGGGGTCATGAAAGCACGTTCTTATAAAAACCCGGAAAAGACAAGAATGAAATTTGCCCTTTAAATGCCAAAAATTTTATGTGCCTAGTAACCGGGCCCCAGAATGCGCCTTAAAGAAAGAACCCGCTCCTTTTTAAAAGGGGGCATAAATCAGGCGCCCTTCTAGCGCTCGGGGCGACAAATTTTGGATCAGGTACACCACTTGGAAAGTGCTTACCCGTTCCACATAATGCCCCCTGTAATTGTTTGTACTGAAGCAAAAAATCTATACTTTGTACGGTTCTAAATGTGCCCCCTTTCCCCCAAAACGCCACCCGAAAAACCGGCCCCATTACAAAGCGCAGCAGGCACTTTTGTAATTTCAAACCCAGAGAGGGGTGGGGGGAGATTTAAAAATGTTTAACGGGGCTGGCCGATATCGGGGCTGCCCAAAAAAGCCCACGGCGTCTTGTGGGCGCGATTGTTACGCGTTGCAAGATGCCATGTGAACAGACCCTACCGGGTTTGGCCAACAATTAAACAACACTAGGTAAGTATACAGGGCAACTTTTTT
The DNA here is from genome assembly GCA_025379985.1 of Phyllomedusa bahiana. Taxonomy (NCBI): domain Eukaryota; kingdom Metazoa; phylum Chordata; class Amphibia; order Anura; family Hylidae; genus Phyllomedusa; species Phyllomedusa bahiana. Next base: position 35,513 of record JAODAL010027934.1, on the reverse strand, counting down.
CAGGGAAGGATTTGTCTTGGTGTCTCAGAGAAAAACCCTTTTGGATTTTTTTTCCCGGTTTCTTGGGGAACACTCATTTTCCCTTGGGCCTGCTTTATTTTCTCCTTTAACTGATTTTTTTCAGGGATGATGCAGCCACCCAGGCACTTCTCCTGCAGAAGATGCTACTGAAGAAGTAAATTTTTAAATGGCACCCTTGAGCTGATAAAATAAGGACAGGGTTTTTTCCCATCAGAAAAAGGAGTCCCCCTCATACGAAAGGCTTTTTTATCTGGGTCACCTTTTGAGGGCCATAAAACCCAATAAGGCATTTAGGCGAGGGTTGTCTTTATGAGACATCTCCTTTAAATGGGCTTTTTGGGAACCCTTTTTTTGTTATGAGGCCTAACCCTACACCTATTAAAAACTTTAATTTTAAAAGGGGGGGTTTTCACCCTTTTTAAAAGCCGCTCTTACAGCTGGTTTAGGCTTTCACTTCCGTTCAGGCTGTGGGGTTTGGGTTTTAAAACACGACTTCCATTCACTTTGCAATTTTCCCAAAAGCCTGTTAGAGGGTCCTTGGGAAAGGAGGGGGTTTTTACGCAAGGGACAAGCTTAAAGAGCTCTAAAAGGTTAATGTTTGTCAGTAAAAAGAAGAAAAAAGAAAAAGCCATGGTATTGATAAGGGCACATCCCGGGAGTGAATCCCCCCTCCCTGCCGCTTTTCTAAAAGCAAAGAGAGGTGGGCGTTCATCCCCAGGAAAAAAAAACAGAAAAAGCATTATATTTTAATAATAATGATTATCTATTCCTAATGTTTTTTAAAACCCAAACCCGTGAGATGGGGAAAATTTCCCCCTTAAGGACCAAAATGCTATTTATGCTTAAATGCTTATGTATAGTGTAGGTTCCTATAGACATTTCATTAGACCAAAATAGCCTCCTGTCCAAAAAATTTTCTAAAAAGATGAATTTTACCAAAGGGTAGATACCATTACAGATTTATGTTCAACAGGGGCACTTTTTTTTTTCTTCCCAAATCCCTTTTTTTTGTGTAGCCCCAAAGGGGGAAAGAAGGTTTTACATGGTAACTATCAAGGGATTGTTCCCTGGCTCGTTTAAAATTTTAAAAAGGCCAGGGCTCCATGAAGATAAATTGCAGACTAACCTGTATAGATATGCAATATGGCATCTATTCTATTCCTTCAAGGTTGCATGTTATCTTTTATGTGCATGGAGTTTCACATGATCACAATTTTAAGTTTGTTGTTGGACTTTTGCGATATTAGCAAATTGCACTCAGGTTTCTTTTCTCCCATAAGGATATATTTAAAGGGGTTGTCTCACTACAATGATTGCTTTTTATGTTAAAGATCTTGCAAAAACAAGTCACTTTGCAATATTTGTCCATTATCAGTGTCCTACCTATTCCTAGATATCCCCTCCTGTATGGGCTATATCAGCTCCTCAGGCCGCTATAGCTGCAGATCTGTTTGATCTCTCCTGATAGACTGTGAGCGCTGGTCGCTATAGCTACAGACCTGGCGTCCTCAGCAGCTCGTCACTGCTGACCAGTTAAAGCCAGTAAAGTGCTCCTGATTTCAAAAATGAAACTGAGAAAACGGGACCGAGATGAGATGAATTGATGTCGTGAGACCACCCCTTTAATTTGCATGCAATCTCTTATGAGATACCACTACCCAATTTTGATTTTTTTTGTAAAGTTTCTGAAAGAAGTCATTACCCAGGAGTATGACCACCATAGCCCTTTCATTGTGCTTACCAGCTAATTTTCTGGGTGCTACAACATTAATAGTCTATTTGATGAGTAGGTTATAAGTTTTAAGTCCTGTAACCCCCCTTTAAAATCCAGATAAGCACATGTAAAATCAAATTAAAATTTTAAGTAATGTTACATATCACATTACATCACAATGTATCTATTGCATGTGAAGTGCGGTTTTATATATGAGCACATCATAACTATCTACAAGAGAAAAGCTGCTGTAGAGCACCAGCCAGGTACCTCATATACTGGCTTTCCAGTGCTACAAAAATTTTTTTTAACATGCTAATAATTTTTTTTTATATAGTTGCTAGAAAAAGAAGAAAAAGTAAGTGAACCCTTTGGAACTAACTTCAGTTCTGTATAGTTTACTAATAAATAGGGGTTTTTCATTGTTCCCATCCAACTTTAACAAACAATCTAACTAAACTAAAAAAAACAAAATAATTGTACCCATGTTATTGAGCATATGCACGGGACCTCTTTGCTGACCCACTGTACTTACCCACCCGGCTTGTGTCCCCCAATTCGTGTCCAGGCTGGCGTGCACAAGCGCCCCATAGGACATGCGGCTGCCATCTGTAATTTAAAGGGACAGTACACAATTACCTGCCAATTACCTGTCCGTTATACATGCTGGCTATCTTCAGTTGTACCAGTCCGTTCCCCACCTGGGACCTGTTACCTGTCTACAGCTGCACCCGCCTTGTCCTGTGACCCATACCAGCACCTGCTATCCATGTACAGCACTTCGGCTGTTACCATGGGTCGCCCCCTACACCATCTTGTCCGTGGTGATCACTGAGGATCCACCATATACTGATGATCGATGGGTCAATGCATACTGACACCACCGGATTGTGACAGCACACTGTGTTAACAACTGCTATGCCAGGCAGGGCTGTGGAGTCGGCAAGCCAAAGCCCTGACTCCGACTCCTCAATTTCCCAAACCTCTGACTCCCGACTCAGACTCCTGACTCCGACTCCTGACTCCCTCATACATGGCGCATGTTTAAGTGATAACTTTACTGTAGTAAATTGGTAACATCAGGCTGTTTATCACCTTATGATACAATAATCAAGCTATTTAGGTAGAACAGACACTGACAAACAAAAGGGTAACAATGTTTTGATCCTTTGAACACTTGTGGGTAGAGTGGAAGAAAAAGCTGTATTTGTGTCCAAGTCCAGTCTGCACCAACATTGGGAATGTGTAGAAGAGACCTGGGATCAGATTTTCGTCAAGACCTGCTTGAATCTGATCCAGAGCCCAGAAGGATTCAGGCAGTATTGAAAACCAAAAGGTGGATTTTGATTTTTTAGGACCAAAACAGTAACAATGCAGTTACATGACAAGAATCTGCAGAACTAAGCAGATGCTAAATACTTGTAAGTCAAATTTATGTATAAGATGGGTAAGATGACTGTATATAAAATTACAGTCGCCTCATGTACAAACCTGTAGTGGATGGTGAGATATGGAGCCTGAAAGTCACAAGTTCAAACCATTGTTACCATTTTGCTTTTCAGTGTAAAATATATTTATGTTTATATTTGGACATGACTTTAGAACACAAAAAAATTATAAATATGCAAAACACTGCAGGAATATTTGTGGAGTCTCTGAATTTGTTATGAGAAATAATATTGCCTCCATCAGATCCTGCATAAATGACCTCAAAACTGATCTTATTATTTCCAGGCTTGAGAAAGGCCTCTCTACACTAACTTGGGCTGGGGGCAAAGCGGTGACCACAGGGGCAACATCTCTAACAATGTCAGGGTATAAAGGAATTGCCTCAGCCACAGTCAGTTTTGATCAATGGTTGAACTCTTGTACTTCTTTGAAAGCAGGTGAAAATTTTGCTGATATCTGTTTGCCCTGGGAGCAGAATCTTTTCCCTTGGGGGAGCGCTTTGCCTGCTCCATGTCATCAATTACACTCCCCATGTTATGAGGCTGAAGTTATGGGAGCAGTAGCACTGGCCAAACCTAATTCCTCTTGCTCTTTGCACTGCATCGAACTAACTGGACCAACTTACTATATATTTTGGGAGTCGGAGTCGGTCCCTTTTATGACGACTCCGACTCCTGCAAAATAGGCACCGACTCCGACTCCACAGCCCTGATGCAGAGAGAAACTTAACTGCACCCTTTGAAATTAGCTCAATTTTTGCTTTGGTTACTAGTAAAATATGGCCTGATTGTGTTTGTCTACAATTGCAACATATATAACAATCTAACTAAACTGATAACACACAAAAAGTTGTACATTTTCTGTCTTTTATTGAACATGTTCAGTAAACATCCACAGTGCAGGGAGAAAATGTAAGTAAATTCTTGAATTTAATAACTTGTAAATCCCCTTTTATCAGCAATCACCTCTGCCAAATGTTCCCCATATAGCTGCAAATAAAATGTGAACAAGGTTGAGGAAGGTTTAGGACTATTCCTCCCAGCAAAAATGTTTTGGGTCTTGCATGCACAGCCCTCTTTGGTTATGCTACAGCATCTTAATAGGGTTAAAGGGGTTGTATGACTACATTGATTCATCTTACCTCAGTCCCGTTTTCTTGGTTTTCACTTTGAATTCAGGGGCGGGTTTACTGGCTTCCACTAGGCTATAGTAGAAGCTAGGTCTGTAGCTATAGCAACCAGTGCTGGCTGTCTATCATGAGAGATCAAACAGATCTGTAGCTATAGCAACCTGAGGAGCTGATGCAGCCCATACAAGAGGGGATATCTAGGAATAGGTAGGACACTGTTAATGGACACATATTGCAAAGTGACTTGTTTTTGCAAGATTTTTAACATAAAAAAGCACTCCTTGTAGTGAGACAACCCCTTTAAGATTAAGGGTCAGACATGGCCACTCCAAAACACAAGCCTTCTTTTTCAACCATTCTTTGGGGTGCACTTGGGGTCATTGTCTTGGTGCATCGCCCATCATCTTTTTAATTTGAGATTGAGGATAATTCTTCAGAGGATCCAACCCCTAATCAATAGGGAAATCTGACAGAAAATCTGCATTCATTTTAGTGTAAATTTTTGCTACCACTGTATAGTGCTGGGGATTTTACATCTATGCATCCAGATGGAAAATCCACAATAAATCTGCCTCATGTGACAATAATTCATTATCCCATTTTGTTGTAACTTTAGGAGACATGTATGAAGGAAGGCGCTTTGAAGTGAATTGTCGAGTCTCGTTTTCAGTGTATAATTCACTTGAATGTATGAAAGTGTTTTTTGTGCCATTTTAAATGGAGTCGAAAGTTCATCGCGCCTCACCTATGTGTTTGGCGCATTACGGAACTTAGTAATGCACCTAACATGTATAAAGGCTATAGATAGGCTGGAAATAAGAGAAAAGTCATTAGAATAGCATGTAAGTGAATAGAAACTATGGTACTAGTCTTGCTTGGTGGACCACAGGTCCCAGCAAGATCGTGCTGTGCTGGCTCTTGCCGTATGTAGAATAAAGGGTGAGAGCAGCAAAAATATATTTCAAATTTAATGTAGTAAAAATGTAAAATTTAAAATCTGAGCAACATCATCAGTGGGTTATTTAATGTAAAACTAGTTTTAGATTCTATTGAACTTAAATACATTTTATAGGAGATATTTTTGGGATATTATATATTTTAATTTTATATGATAACATTTTTTATTAAATTTAATTAATTATATAATTTAATTTTATACAGTTTGATAATTATCAGAAATCACTTGTTATTATTGTACTGGTGTAAGTTGAGAAATATTGGAACTTTTTTTTTTCCCTAATGGCAAATCCAGCTCCACGACTCCTCAGGCTCAGGCAGACCACACTAAAATAGGTCTGCCTGTCCGAGCAGTAATGCGCCTAGTTTTGCCAAACCACATTCATATATGTGACTAATATTACGAGTGTGGTGCGACGCCCCCAGAACACCCCCTCATGTTAGGCGCATTAGAAAGTGTTGAGTGTTATGAACAATGCACCTAACACATTCATTAGGTGCATTAGACATCGTAGCCGGCTCAGTTGGGCGCATTTTACTCCAGATAAGAGTGAAAAACCCGATCATACATGTCTCCCTTTGTGTTATTTCTAGTTTTGAATGTGGTTCACTTAGCACAGTGCCATGAATATATTTATTCATTTTATATCACCCGATGTTGTTTTCATATTTAATAGACTGTTTATAAATGTAGCGTAGACCCCTGCATTGTAACAGGATAATTATACTTTGTTTACTTGCTCTATATTTTTCCATCACATTTACTTGAATATTATTGAATATGGGCCAAAAGGCTTTTACTTTAATTCCTGTATTTGTAATGAGTAGCGTGTATGATCTTGGAGAATGATGCTTTGTAAAGATAATTAGTTGTCATTATTTTAGTTTCATGGAAACTAAAACCTATTACTTAGTGATTTGGACACATTATATAATTATATCAATGTAGTCAACAAAGACGGGGAAAGGAAATGTGTTTTGTTTTCCATCTTGTCCTGGTCATAAATATCTGGCTCCAAATCATAGTAAGAAACTGTTCACAGAGGGCAGCTTCCAGGCTTAGCAGCTCTCAGGGTTGAGATAATTTGCTCTCTCCCCTCCTTCATCATCCTCAAGTAACCCCCAACAATTATTAGTGGGTATGGGCACAGCCAGGCTGTTTTTCTAGTCCTCACTCTGTAGCCCGAGCACAGCGGCTAACCAGAAAAAGATAACCATTGGTGATAGGGCCCCTCAATGAGGAACAGTATGGTAATAGTGCTTTCTTCACAATTACCACTAATGACTCATAGGTGACTTCTTCTCTCATAAGTTGTTCACTTTTCTTCTCTTTTCTTCTCCTGGCCACAACTCATTTATGCTGAATTTACTACACAAACATTTTAGACTCCTCACTTTTCCAGCACCTTCCTGCTTACCCCCCACATCTATACGGACTCCCCACCCACAGCGTCCCAAATGGCAATAATGACCCCCTTGGTGCCCCACACAGTAATATTACCTTCATTGTAAAAGTGCCTCCAGATGGTTAAAGGACCCCTTTTGTGCCCAATACAGTAGACAGGTACACATCTCATACATTGGTAGTCCCCAAATTAGTTAGGGAGATAGGTAGGCCCCCTTTTATGTAGATAGACCCCATTTAGAAAGCACCACAGATTAGTTAGGCAGATAGTAGGTAGGCATCCCCATTAGGTAGATATGTAGATAAACTTTACATTAAATAGGCGGGCATTATGTAGATACTGCAGGTAGATAAGCCCACCAATAAATAGGTAGGCACCCCATGAGGTAGATGACCCTCTCCCTTAGGTTGATATATAGCTGCCATATTCCTTATTGACACAGAGCACTCTCTGTCCACCCCTTGTGTGACAGTACTGGACCCCCTAACCCCCAGAGGTGCAGGGGTGCACCTGTTGCTGTCAATTTGCTGAAAATGCATCGAGTGGTCCCCTCTGTCTGGAGCTGGCAATTAATGTATATGAAGCAGCCCATTGTAGATGCTCAGCAGTGCTGGAAGACATAAATGGTGCACCATTACAACACCGTGTATTTGGCAAAAAGTTAGGTCCCGGCAGGGCCGGGATGATTGGTAGGTGAAGGTAGGCTACCGTCTAGGGTTCCGCTTCATCCCAGACAGGAAGGAGGCGCAAAGAGGTGTGGAGTGGGCTGAATTTTACATTGGGAAGGGAGGGTTGGGGGCGCTACATGCCTTATTTGCCTAGGGCAGGGGTGTCAAACTGCGGCCCTCCAGCTGTTGGGAAACTACAACTCCCATCATGCCCACTGTTATAGATTATATAAATGCATCATGGGAGTTGTAGTTTCCCAACAGCTGGAGGGCCGCAGTTTGACACATGTGGCTTAGGGCACCAGAATACCTTGTCCCAGCTCTGGGTCCTGGCACAGAAGAAGTTGCTGACCTAAGAAGTGCATGTTTCTTCCCTGGGGTGTGGCTAACGTGGAATATCTAGCACTTCACGATAGGATGAGCCGACTGTGCTGCGCGACCAGGCTGATTTTTCATTCTGTGCTTCACAGCCCGGCTGCTGCAGCTTTAATATCCCACTCCTTATTGGGACTTGCAGTATGGGCGACCGCTCTGCCCACCCAAAGAAAAAGGCCCTGACTGGGGGTTGTAGCTTTTTGCTTATTATACTGTATAAAATTTAAGCTTTAGGCTCTATTCACACAACGCATGTTGTGGTTTTTGTCTGGGTTTTGGTATTTTTGATAGCTGAAATAGCAAAATCTGCATCCCTGCTGTCAAAAATACCGAAATCCTGAGGGTGACCCTGCAAAGTCTATTAGAAGTCAATGAAAATGGATCAGGCATAGCTTTTGCTTCCAGGCCCTGTTACGAACATAATTTGTTATGCTCATGTGAACACTCTTGATGTTCGTTTATTTATGGAATACCATACAGTTTTGTTATGTAAAAGTATTTCAAAATCTGCTTACTTACATACCTGTCCTATATTGGTGCCGAAGTCTGTGTATAGAAAGAAAAATGTCAAATAGTCTCCAAAAAAATGGGAATCCCGCAAGAGAACAGAGAGTGACTTTTGATCACTATATTTACTATTTTGCCATAGGCAAACATAAACTCTATCAGTTCTCTATCTATAAAACACTAAAACGGACCGGACCTCTTACCCCTGATGAAGCCAGGCTAGCTGGTGAAACATGTTGGGGAGGTCAGGCATGACGTTTTAAATTGTGATTTCTCACCTCTGTCTACAAGTGTCACCCACTGCAGAGGGTTTCAAAAGGGGGCCTCATTTGTTTTGTGTCCATTAGATTTGGGACGACTGCCCAAGTAGGAGGCTTGGGATCCCTTACTGGAGTTAGTAAATTGCTGTATATATAAGGCTTTCCTGTCAATGGGTGGTGCTCCACCAGACTTGATAATAGAAAAGGAGCTATTCCTTCCTTCAGAAGTAGAAAGGGTTAAATGGTGAGGTTAGAAATCAGGTTTTTAAATAGTGTGTATAGAGGTTAGGAGTTATACATAATAAAAGTTACGTTTTAGTGTTTTATAGATAGAGAACTGATAGAGTTTAAGTTTGCCTTTGACAAAATAGTAAATATAGAAAGAAAAATGGTACAGCCCACAAATAGGTCCAGTGATATGTCTTTGTTGGCTGAGTAGACTGAACCTTGCATCAGTTGTGTGACTTTACCTCACATGTTATGTAACTCCTGGCATTCCACCTGCCATTGCCTAAAAACTCTGGTAGCCACATTGAGAGCACATTTAAAGGGGTGTTCCAGGTCGGCTCATGACAAGCTACAAGCTCACCATGTTACAGAATGAGGAGGGTGGCACTTACGACCGTCCTCCCCATTAATTTCTATAGGAGATGCGAATATAGCTAAGCGAGTGAGATATCCACGAGCCGACCTTTACCGGGGAAGTGACTTTGTGGGAACACCCCATTAAAGACATGGGCATATTTTGCTGTAAAGATACTTTTTACAAGTGTCAGTGTCCCCATGGTATTGGTATATATATATATATACTTTCTGTCTCTGTCTGCAGTATGTGGGTGGACTGTGCACCACCTAATTTGCAGCCGCAAATCCACAATCCCCTTGTGCAAGTTGAGAATGGGTCAAGCAATGTGTGAACAACTCCAGGACAAGTGCAAATAAAGTGTCCTGATGAAACCCAGCAGTACAGGACTAGTGCGCGTTGGACAGTAACGTTGTATGGAGCTCTGCCTCCTGGGTGTCTCCTGGGGTACTGTGTTCTTTTAACAGTTTACTTTATTAAAATATTACAATATCACCTAGACAGGAAGCCGTGTTATACCAGGTGTTTCCCTCGCTGGTGGCCCCAAAATTATGCTTTATAACTTTCAGAAAAAGTAATGGAATTTAGTGAAACCTGACACAGACACAACTTGGTCTATAAGTAACATGAGGAAATGACACCAAGTGTCCTCTATTGGGATTCATGTATGCTTTTGCATGATAAATACACATCACACAGAAATACACAGATAGTATACATCTAAAGACAGGCAGCAATGTAAATATTATCTACAGAAAGCCAGCCATGTTATCCTTTACATCACCTATAGACAGGCAGCCATGTTATACATCACCTAGAGACAGACAGCCATGTTGTACATCACCTAGAGACAGACAGCCATGTTGTACATCACCTAGAGACAGGCAGCTATGTTATACATCACCTATAGACATGCAGCTATGTTGTACATCATCTAGTGACAGGCAGCCATGTTATACATCACCTAGAGACAGACAACCATGTTATACATCACCTAGAGACAAGCAGGCATGTTCTACATCACCTAGAGACAGGCAGCCATGTTCTACATCACCTAGAGACAGGCAGCCATGATCTACATCACCTAGAGACAGGCAGCCATGTTCTACATCACCTAGAGACAGGCAGCCATGTTCTACATCACCTAGAGACAGGCAGCCATGTTGTACATCACCTAGTAACAGGCAGCCATGTTGTACATCACCTAGTGACAGGCAGCCATGTTATACATCACCTATAGACAGTTGACTATGTTATATATCACCTAGAGATAGGCAGCCATGGTCTACATCACCTAGAGACAGAAGCCATGATGTACATCACCTAGAGACAGGCAGGCATGGTTTTCATCCCCTAGAGACAGGCAGCCATGATTTACATCACCTAGTAACAGGCAGCCATGTTGTACATCACCTAGTAACAGGCAGCCATGTTGTACATCACCTAGAGACAGACAACCATGTTATACATCACCTAGAGACAGGTGACCATGTTGTATATCACCTATAGACAGGCAGTCATGCTATACGTCAACCTGAGACAGGCGGCCATGTTATACATCACCTAGAGACAGGCAGCCATGTTATACATCACCTAGAGACAGACAACCATGTTATACATCACCTATAGACAGGCAGCCATGTTATACGCCACCTATAGACAGGCAGCCATGTTATACATCACCTAGAGACAGAAAGCCATGTTATACATCACCTAGAGACAGGCAGTCATGTTATACGCCACCTATAGACAGGCAGCCATGTTATACATCACCTAGAGACAGAAAGCCATGTTATACATCACCTAGAGACAGGCAGTCATGTTATACGCCACCTATAGACAGGCAGCCATGTTATACATCACGTAGAGACAGAAAGCCATGTTATACATCACCTAGAGAGAGGCAGCCATGTTATATATCACCTATAGACAGGCAGCCATGTTATACGCCACCTTTAGACAGGCAGCCATGTTATACATCACCTAGAGACAGGAAGCCATGTTATTAATCACCTACAGACAGGCAGCCATGATTTACATCACCTAGAGATAGGCAGTCATGTTATACATCATCTAGAGAGAGGTGACCATGTTATACATCACCTAGAGACAGGCAGTCATGTTATACATCATCTAGAGAGAGGTGACCATGTTATTTGTCCCCTATAGAAAGAAAGCCATCTTATATATCACCTAGAGACAGGCGACAATGTTAAACATCACCCTGAGACAGGCGGCCATGTTATACATCACCGAGAGAAAGATGGCCATGTTATATATCACCTATAGACAGGCAGTCATGTTATACATCATCTAGAGACAGGTGACCATGTTATTTGTCCCCTATAGAAAGAAAGCCATGTTATATATCACCTAGCGACAGGCGGCCATGTTATACATCACCTAGAGACTGACATTCATATATATTATAAATCACCTACAGACAGGTAGCCATACATCAACTAAAGGCAAAAACCTATGTTATACATCAGAAAAAAAAAGCACAGTCACGTTATACCTCATCTACAGACAGGAAACTGTTACACATCAGCTATAGACAGACAGCCATGTTATATATCACCTATAGACAGGAAGCCATGTTATACATCACCTGGAGATAGGCAGCCATGTTATATATCACCTAGATACAGGCAGTCATGTTATACATCACCTACAGACAGCCATGTTATACACCACCTATAGACAGGAAGCCATGTTATACATCACCTAGAGACAGGCAGCTATGTTATACATCACCTAAAGACAGGTGGCCATGTTATATATAACCTATAGATAGGCGGCCATGTTACACATCACCTATAGAAAAGCATCTATATTATACATCACCTATAGACAGGCACAGGGTCGTAGCTAAAGACTTAGGGGCCCAAGTGCAAAACTTCAGCTTGGGCCCCCCTACTCCCAGACACCGCCTGTGGACCAATACTTTTCAACAACAGGTTCCCTACTTGGAGTTACGGATGTCTGTGATGTAGCGCGCTGAAGAAAATTATTTCTATTTAAAGGGATTGTCCAATATAAGAAAACTCATTTCAAATGGGGCCAAAGAAAAACACGTTATACAGCAAAAGTGTCTGTTCCCTCTTGCCTCCCCCTCCCCCCTCTCGAAAAACTAAAAAATGTTGTGGGGTGACCAGGAAAAAAGCAATTGTGCCTTTTTTATGGGTTTAGTTTTTGTTGGAGTTTATGGAGTTTAATTGACGTTATTTGTACTCTGCGGGTGTCAGTACAAGTGCCAAATTATCACTACAATATAGTGACTAATACCATCATAATTTTACTGACCAAACCAGTGTACCAAGACCAATATTACCAATAACAACAATATACAAGGACCAAAGAATACCCCACATATCACTACCATATAGTGACTAATGCCACCATAATGTTACTGACTAAACCAGTATGCCAAGATCAAAAATACCAATAACAAAAATATACCAAGAACAGATAATCCCGCCACATCATGAGCACATCTTACCACCAATATAAACGGTTTGAATAATACCAGCGTACTGTTATTGAATATAAACCATTACACTAAGACTACTACTACCTCCATACAGTGACGATATAGTGGTAGATACCAGTGAACACAGGCTCTGCAGCCCTATAAGTGATTACAAGGCAGTTACATTTAGGGACTCACAGAAGACGTCTTATCTGATGAGTCATTCTCTTTCCTTTTCTTTCTCCATCCGGTCCAGAACGCCATGATGACTTATCCCGGCCACAACTCGTCCCTGTAGAATTTACCACACAAACATGATAGAGACTCCAAACTGTGAAAGTGCCCCATTAGATTATTTGGCCCCCATTATTGCCACCGGTAGGTAGGAACACACTCTATATACGGTAGTAGACAGCGGCCCCAAATTAGACAGGTGGATAGTAAGACACTTCTGTTAGGTAGGATAGACCTTAAAAATTAGTCAGATAAGTGACAGACTCTTCCAATTAAGTACGTAAAGTCCTCCTTCAGTATAGGGCTCGTTCTAGTAGGTAGGTAGATGGGGCCCCTTCTAGTAGGTAGGCAGATAGATAGGATCCCTTCTAGTAGGTAGGCAGATAGACAAGGCCCCTTACGGTAGATAGGGCCTGTTATGGCAGGTAGGCAGGGAAATATGGCCAGTTATGACAGGTAGGTAGATAGGGCAAGTTATGGTAGGCAGTTAGGGCCAGTTAAGGTAGGTAGTTAGGGCCAGTTATGACAGGTAGATAGGGCCACTTATGGTAGATACTTAGGGACTGTTGTGGTAGATATTTCGTCACCCCCCCCCCCCCCATTGAAAAAATAAAAAATACTCACCTCAGTTCTCACGTGCTGTTTCCCTGCCTACCTGTCTTCCGGAGCGAGGGGCATGACGTCATCATGTCGCCTGCTCCGGAACGCCAGTTCCAGCGTCTGCTATGCCCAAAGCCTAGGCTTAGGGCATAGTACAGGCAGTGGCATGATTACATCATTGCACCACGTCGCTGTCTACAGTAGGCTAGCCAGCTGGTGTCATTGTATACCGGACGCTTTGACTCAACCACTGCCTGCAACGCTCGCAAGTGCGACTACTGTAGCTACACTGCTGGACAGGTAGCCATGTTATACATCACCTAAAGACAGGTGGCCATGTTATAAACAGGGGGCAATGTTATGCAGGGGGCAGTGTTATACATTACCTAGAGACGTGGCCATGTTATATGAGGGGCTGCTGATAAGTCTTTGGCTTGACCCAGAAAGAAACAAGATAGGAAGATGAAACTTTACATTTATTCCACATACTCTCCACTGATGTCAACAACATTCTTACATCAGTTTTCGAAGTTCTGTAAGCCTTGCAAAAAGAAGGATTCTGTTTGTACCTCAAACCAGTCATCCGTAGCAGCCATGGCATCAGAAATGGTGTGAAATTTGGTACCTTTGAGGTGTTTCTTGAGGTTCGGAAACAGATGATAGTCGGAGGAAGCTAGATCTGGTGAATAAGGTAGGTGGTCAACCAGCTGGAAGCCTAGTTCCACCAGTTTTGCCATGGTCGCTTGTGCAGTGTGAGCAGAGGCGTTGTCTTGCAGGAACAAGATTCTTTTGGACAGCTTGCTGCGTCTTTTCGCCTTCAGAGCTGCCTTCAATTGGTCCAAAAGTTCAATGTAATACTTTGAATTGATGGTGGACGAGGAGAACCACTGTGTCTCCACTCTTTTGACTGCTCCTTTGTTTCAAGGTCAAACAAATAAATCCAGGTTTCATCCAAAGTGACCAGCCTATTCAGGAAGTTCTTATCAGTCCGGAAACGCTGACAAATGGACCAGGAAGTTTTTACTCGCCTGCTTTTCTGATCTGTTGTCAAACATTTGGGGATCCACTTTGCAGATAGCTTCTTCATGTTCAAATGTTCATGGATAATGACAAAAACACAATCACGAGAAATCCCCATGATGTCTGCTATTCCTTTAGCTGAAATCCGCCGATTCTCCAGTATGTGGTTGTGCAGAGCATCGACGATCTCTGGAACAAAAATTACTCTCGGTCTTTAAGGACGTTCCTCATCATCGGTGCTGAAGTGGCCCATTTTAAATTTGACAACCCAGTTCATAACTGTAGAATATGAAGGGCATTAATCCCCCAATGTCTGCAACATATTACCATGAATATCCTTCGCGGACTTTCCTTGCAGAAACAAGAATTTTATCACTCCCCTGCTCTCATTTGCTGTGAAGATTGCCTTAGACTCCACCATTTTGTTTTCCCGCGTGCCTAGATCACTGTTGCCATAAGCTACAGACACAAAATTTTGAAAACATATATTAGACACATAAGGCTTTCATGTGATGTAACATTCATTATCATAGAAACAAAAAAAGAACACAAAGCCAAAGACTTATTAGCAGCCCTTCGTACATCACCCAGAGACAGGCAGCCATACTATACATCACCCAGAGACAGACGGCCATGTTATATATCATATAGAGACATTCTGCATCACCTAAAGATAGGCAAACATGCTATACATAACCTATAGACAGGCAGCAACTTTACACATCATCTAGCATCAAGGTGCCCATGTCATACAGTGGCGAAAAAAGTATTTAGCCAGCCACCAATTGTGCAATTTTTCCCATTTAAAAAGATGAGAGAGGCCTGTGATTGACATCATAGATCCACCTCAACTATGAGAGACAAAATGAGAAAACAAAACTGGAAAATTACATTGTCTGATTTGGAAAGAATTTATTTGCAAATTATTGTGGAATATAAGTATTTGGTCAATAACAAAAGTTCATCGCAATACTTTGTTATAAATCCTTTTTTGTCAATGACAGAGGTCAAACGTTTTCTTTCGGTCTTCACAAGGTTGTCCCACACTGTTGCTGGTATGTTGGCCCATTCTTCCATGCAGATCTCGTCTAGAGCAGTGATGTTTTGGGGCTGTCGCTGGGCAACACGGACTTTCAACCCCCTCCAAAGGTTTTCTGTGGGGTTGAGATCTGGAGACTGGCTAGGCCACTCCAGGACCTTGAAATGCTTCTTATGAAGCCACTCCTTCATTGCACTGGCGGTGTGCTTGGGATCATTGTCATGCTGTAAGACCCAGCCACGTTTCATCTTCAATGCCCTTGCTAATGGAAGGAGGTTTGCACTCAGAATCTCACGATACACGGCCCCATTCATTCTCTCATGTACACAGATCAGTCGTCCTGGTCCCTTTGAAGAGAAACAGCCCCGAAGCATGATGTTGCCACCCTCATGCTTCACAGTAGGTATGGTGTTCTTTGGATGCAACTCAGCATTCTCTCTCCTCCAAACATGACGATTTTTGTTTCTACCAAACAATTCTACTTTGGTTTCATCTGACCATATGAAATTCTCACAATACTTTTCTGGTTCATCAAAATGCTCTCTACCAAACTTCAGATGGGCCCGGACATGTACTGGCTTAAGCAGGGGGACACGTCTGGCACTGCAGTGTGTTACTGATGGTAGCCTCTGTTACATTAGTCCCAGCTCTCTGCTGGTCATTCACTAGGTCCCCCGTGTGGTTCTGGGATTTTTGCTCACCATTCTTGTGATCATTTTCACCCCACGGGGTGAGATCTTGCGTGGAGCCCCAGATCGAGGGAGATTATCAGTGCTCTTGTATGTCTTCCATTTTCTAATTATTGCTCCCACAGTTGATTTCTTCACACCAAGCTGCTTGCCTATTGCAGATTCAGTCTTCCCAGCCTGGTGCAGGGCTACAATTTTGTTTCTGGTGTCCTTTGACAGCTCTTTGGTCTTCACCATAGTGGAGTTTGGAGTGTGACGGCTTTGAGGTGATGGACAGGTGTCTTTTATACTGATAACAAGTTTACTACAGGTAGTGAGTGGAAGACAGAGGAGCCTCTTAAAGAATAAGTTACATGTCTGTGAGAAACAGAAATCTTGTTCATTTGTAGGGGACCAAATACTTATTTTCCACCATAATTTGCAATTAAATTATTTCCAAATCAGACAATATGATTTTTGGGATTTGTTTTCTCATTTTGTCTCTCATAGTTGAGGTCTACCTATGGTGTCAATTACAGGCCTCTCTCATCTTTTTAAGTGGGAGAACTTGCACAATCGGTGGCTGACTAAATACTTTTTTTTCCCCACTGTACATAATAGGTGGCCATGTCATACATCACCTAGAGACAGGGAACCATATTATATATCACCTAGAGACAGGGAACCATGTTATTCATCATCTAGAGACAGGAAGCCATGTTATACATCATCTAGAGACAGGCAGCCATGTTATACATCATCTAGTGACATTCTGTATCACCTAAAGATAGGCAGACATACTACTCATAACCTATAGACAGACAGCAACATTAAACATCATCTAGCAACAAGGTGCCCATGTCATACATCACAGGTGGCCATGTTATACATCAACCAGAGACAGGCAGCCATGTTATACATCACCCACAGACAAGAAGCCATGTTGTATATGACCTAGAGACAGGCCACCATTTTATACATCAGACAATGGTAGGCAGCCACGTTATATATCACGTAGAGACAAGCAGTCATGTTAAACATCACCTAGAGAAAGGAAACTGTGTTATGTATCACCTAGAGACAGGCAACCATGTTATACATCAGACACAAAAACATCACAATATCACTTAGATAGAGGCAGCCATGTTATACATCACCTTTAGCCCGTGTTCAGACGGCTTATTCCAGCCGTAATTGCGAGCCGGATTGCGCTTGCAATTCCAGCTTGAATAAGGGGCGGGTGCGGGGGCGCTGCCCGCCGGCCCCATAGACTTGCATTATCCACGGCGCGTATTGCGTCTGGATAATGTGCATGTCACTTTCTCCCCGCCCGGCGGATTCGCAGAGCGGGTAGGAGCGACGGAATCCACTGTTCTCTATGAGAACTGTGGATTACCGTAATTACTGCGACGGATTGGTGCCGTACTGCAGCGCAAATCCGGCGCGCAGTACGGCGCCAATCCGCGGCGAAATAAGCCGTGTGAACGAGGCCTTAGACAGGCAGTCATGCAATGCATCACATAGAGACAGATGACCATGTTCTACATAACCTATAGACAGCAAGTCATGTTATGCATCACCTACAGTAGAGACAGGCTGCCACTTATAGGCAGATAGCCATGTTATACATCAGGTAGAGACAGGGAACCATGTTATACATCAGACACAAAAACACAGCCATAATGTATATCATTTAGATACCGGCAGACATGTTATACATCACCTATAGACAGGAAGCCATGTTATACATCTTACAAAGAGAGGAAGCAATGTTATACATCTCGTAGAGACAGGTGGCCATGTTATACATCACCTAGAGACAAGCGGCCATGTTATACATCACTTTTAGACAGGAAGCCATGTTATACATCTCGTAGAGACAGGCGGCCATGTTATACATCACCTAGAGACAAGCGGCCATGTTATACATCACTTTTAGACATGAAGCCATGTTATACATCTCGTGGAGATAGGCGGCCATGTTATACATCACCTAGAGACAAGTGGACATGTTATATATCACCTAGAGAAAGGCGGCCATGTTATACATCACCTAGAGACAAGTGGACATGTTATACAGTAGTTAGAGACAAGCATCAATATTATATATCATGTAGAAATAGGTAACCATATTATATATTATTATATATTACCTAGACAGGCAGCCATTTTAGATATAACATAGAGACAGGCAGTTGTATTATATATCCCCTCCAGACAGGTAACCACAGGTCACCTGTCAAAGTCAACAGGCTTTCTGTGAATTACAGGACAGGACAGGGCCATTAAGCAGAGAGATGTTCTTTGTAACTGCTCTACACTTTGGCCAAAATATAAAGATCTTGAACAGATAACACCTCCTCTATTACATCGGAATTGCTTATATGAAAATAGGTTTCCTGAACCAGAGAATCCCTGTAATCATTTTACTCCCAAGGATGCATATAATAAATGCTTCCTGTGGCTAGAATATTGGAGCTAATTCTTATATTGAAGTCCAAAAACTTAGGAATAAACTAGTAGTAAATATAGAAATCTTAAAGTGGTTGCTCGGTGGACCACAAAAATATGGTTTGCCTGAGTTGCCATTCATGCACTATGATGTTTCCTGTGTTACAGTGTACTTTTCTGTTCCCTTTTGCCCTATAAAACACCAGGATATTTTGCTGAACGTTATCTACCTTCCTCTCTCCCAATCACAGTCTCAGTGCAGCAAAAGTGCCTGACTTTGGGCAAGATCTAATTTAGATTTTTTTTAAATATAATTGCACAACCCCTTTTAAGAAACACTGTAGGCAAAACTGATAAAGTGAGTTATGTCTAGTACAGTGCCTGAGTAGACACTACATGACACAGGAAACCCTTGGGGTGTGATGCACCACCCTTTCAGGTCCGTTGCCAAGTAACACTTGTAGGAAAACTACAGGTCTAGGTATAAATGAAATTGGTGTTTATGTTAAGCTTATAGTGTTCCTTCAAGTGACTGAATCATTAAATGTTTGAATTTCTGAAAAAACTGTAGGTTCAATACATGCAGGTTAAAGGAAGGTTGTTGTTGTTTAGCTTTAATTTTTCAAATATTGGCTTGTATTATACACACAGGAGTATGTCTACAATTCATAGGGCATAAACCGGCTATTTCATTGCCAAAATTCAAATATAGAAAATTTCAACAGCACTCCGTAATAACCGTAAACATAAAGGGCGACATGTCAGAAAAGTGGCGTTTCCACACCAGTTTTAGGCGCATTAAATCAGTGTAAAGTGCGCCAGAAAGTCCGATCCTCTCAAAAATCTGCCATCAGGTATACCTTGCATAGAAAACGTAAAAGAAAATATGTCGCCAATTTTTTTTCTTACTTATTAAATCAAGCCCCTGATCCATATTCTTTTCCTCTTGGCCCTTTTTATTTCCTGATTGTAGATTTCTCAATTTGGCTATCTATATACGATTGTGGGGAAGACATTCTTGCTTGCACTGCTTTAACAGCATTCAGAGAGATACTTTACAGCAGCTTCATGCCCATAGGATTCTTAAGACAGTTTCTGTCCCATAGATTTGTATAGGAGAGTTTTCACTGTGAAGGGAGGGGAGAGGGGGAGCTGTGACATCTCCTCTTGTGACTGGTGGATTCTGTGTTATCTGTCCACAATGGTGTCTCTTTTCAGCTTGACCCTGCTTTTACTGATAATGAGCACAATGCTGAAAAGCTCTCTAAACAGAACAGGAAGTGTCAGACGATTATTAGGCCTAGTGGCCAAAGTGAGAACTGCAGGACTTAAGAATTATTTAAAAAATATTGAAAGCGATATGGAAAATTAAAAAAACATAACCAAAAATTTCCCTAAAAAAAGTGTTTAACATAAAATGTGATTAAAACTTTTAAGTTTTTTTTTTGATGACACTTTCCCCTTTTAATGTACCATAAAGGTACAAAGGGCGCATGTATGATCGGGGGAATTGCGTCTGATTTCATGGTAATACTGGGCCCACCATGCCACTCCATGTCGGACGCAGGGGTGCGTGAAGGCGCAACCTTCGCCACTTTTGGATGCGCCTTACATGAAGGGGTGTGCAGTGGGCGTGCTGTGGGCGTTCTGGGGCGGGACGCGGCACTTTCGAAAAATCCGAGGTATGCATGATTGCGGGTCGGCAAAGTGAGGCGCATTACAGCTTCTACAGGAAGACCTAGTTCAAAGTGGTCTACCTGAGTCGGAGAAGGCGCAGGGAAGCTAGAACTGATTGTAATGGGGCGAGAAGTAATACAGTTACAACAGTATAATAATAAAAATACGTCCAGAACTAAGCCCTGGGAACATAGAAATCCTGCTTGGAGAACCACAGGTCCCAGCCAGACCTGTGCTGGCTCTTGCTGTAGATATTAAATAGAATAAAAGGTGAAAGAAAAAAAATTACATCTGTACAACATCTGCATTGACTTATTTAATGTAAAATTAGTTTAATTCTCTCCCTTTTTTAAGACCTTTTCTAGCTGATATTTCTTTCTTTTCAGATCTTAGACATATTTGCTTTCATTTTAAAGGATCAACTTTTTCTATACATTGAAAAAGATTTTATACAACTTTGAGATTTATCTTTATTCATTCATTAATTTTAAGGACAACTCTTTTTGCTCTTCACTAACATGCTTAATGATTTTCCCCTGATTTCCAGCCTGTCTAGAAACTTAATCCATTTTAGGGGCATTCCTTCTGCGCCTAAGTTCCGCACTGCGCCTCACACACTGGCGAGGCGCAGGGAACTTTACACCGCATGTATGAGCGCACCTCGGGCGCGACATAAATGAGGCGCAGCTTTCACAGCAAAAACCGTGGAAACGGGCGCTCCGACGCGCCGATCTTCATACATGTTGCCCATTGAGTCTAAAAAGGCGCATTGCGCAAATTGCGGCACGTAGCATGTCATTGGTAGTGTATGTAATGCACCTATCGAGGCACATTGCGCAACGGTGGCGCATTTTGCGACAGAGGCGCATTATATATCATTAATGCGCCTCAATAGGCGCAATGCGCAACGGAGGCGCACAGCGCACCATATTTAGGCACATTACAGTGTGTCATGCCCGGAGTATAATGCGCCTAGTTTTGGTGTACAACAGTTCATTTACATCAAGAAAATGGTGTCAA
Organism: Phyllomedusa bahiana; assembly: GCA_025379985.1. Taxonomy (NCBI): domain Eukaryota; kingdom Metazoa; phylum Chordata; class Amphibia; order Anura; family Hylidae; genus Phyllomedusa; species Phyllomedusa bahiana. The sequence goes on along the minus strand of JAODAL010027934.1, from coordinate 14,263 downwards.
AAGTAGTTTTGGCGCAAACTAGACCAAAAAACTGGCGTTGGCGTGTTGGGACATGTCGCTCCAAATCTTTATTCAACGTATTCTTAATCTCCTTCATTTTCAAGAAATTTTTGGGCTTAAAGAAATGATAGACACAGACACTACAATATTTTAATTTCATTCCAATGCTCAGAAAAATGTATAGATTTCAGAAAATAATTCTTTGGGTCCATGAAATTAAGCGTCAGTCCCTTCGTAACTATTTGTCAAGTGTGCTGGATCCAAGGAGGGATTGACACTAGATTTCATGGACCTGAGGAATTATTTTATGGCATGATATGCCACTGAAAAGGTCCATGGGGCTAAAAAGTTTAGATCACAAATCTATACATTTGTCTGAGCACATGAATGAAATGGAAATATTGTAAAGTCTGTAACTGTCATTTTTGAAGCACAAAATTTACTTTAGAATGATGGATATTTTAATGTATGTGATGAATAAAGATTTGACATTTTATTATAGAATGCCATTAATATTTTCTATATTTAGAGTACGTTCACACATTAGGTTTTTCCTGTTGAATAAATCCAAAGTGAAATAAATTTTCACCAGAAATCTGGGGCAATGCCTCAGATTTCTCAAGGAATTTGACTTTGCAGAGGTGGTTGCTCGCCTCTGTTTTTAACGGGGCTATCCTGCGACATGCCTCCTGATGCAGAATCCGAAGAGACACACAAAAAAGGGGACATTACTTACTTAAAAAAACACCACCATTGTGGGCCCTGTTCACAGCTCAATAGCTGGACTAAACTGAGCCCAGGAGCAGGCATCTAGCCTTATATGCTCCTGGGCTCAGGAGCATATGCTCCTCTGGGTATGTCACAACAAAACATTTTTAATAGTAGTCACCCTTAGCTCCCCAGCACTATTGGGCAGCTAAAAAATGTCATACTGGAAAAATATTAAATATGAGGTATTAGTTGGTATTGGGGCCCCAAATACGCAAGCTCGCAACCGGTATCAACGTTCCTCATGTCTTGCGAGTCACTTCACTGACAATTTACAAAAAAACACACACACAAAAAAGGGGACATTACTTACTTAAAAAACACCACCATTGTGGGCCCTGTTCACAGCTCAATAGCTGGACTAAACTGGGCCCAGGAGCAGGCATCTAGCCTTATATGCTCCTGGGAAAACATGACAGGTGCATCTGATTGCTGAATAACTCAAAGCTCCCACTGTTAAGGGAACAATTAAATGATACAGACTGCACATTAGCTTGGTACCTGTTCACACCAGCATGCAGAAAACCACAGTATAATGCATGGAGAGACTACAGAAATGCAAAAATACCCATTAAACAACCACTCGCACATCCTCAGGGCATGAGTGGGGTGGGTGCCGGTATTACAATTGCATATAGATAAAGCAATACATAAGGCTACAACCGTGTGGTGCACCATGCCGGCTTACAGCCTCTTAGTGACACCCATACTAACAGATCAGGCGGGCTGCCCAGCACATCTGGGTATGCCACAACAAAAAATTTTAAATAGTAGTCACCCTTAGCTCCCCAGCACTATTGGGCAGATAAAAAATGTCATACTGGAGAAATGTTAAATATGAGGTATTAGTTGGTACCGGGGCCCCAAATACGCAAGCTCGCAACCAGCGTCAACGGTCCTCATGTCTTGCGAGTCCCTACACTAATAATTTACAAAAAAAACACACACAAAAAAGGGGACATTACTTACTTAGAAAACACCACCATTGTGGGCCTTGTTCAAAGCTCAATAGCTGGACTAAACTGAGCCCAGGAGCAGGCATCTCTAGCCTTATATGCTCCTGGGAAAACATGACACGTGACAATGGTGGTGTTTTTTTTAAGAATCTGAAATCTAATTTAAAGGAGAGTGATGTCATTTTTTTCTGTAACATTTAAATTAGAACCATAGATTGGAATTTGGTGGTGTCGAAAATCCGCACTGTAATTCATAGTGTGATCCTTCAGCATGGATTGCCCCTTCAGATGAAGGGAGTCAGGCTGCATGTGGATTTTAATGTGGAATTTAACACAGAATCTTCAACAAACTCCACATTAAACTTTTTCGTGTGATCTTCCACTTAGGATTCAGTATAATGAGATGGGCCCCCACCAGCTAATAATAGGAAATGGAACAGAAGCAATAGTTAAAGGAATTGTCCACTGCCCCCCCCCAAAAAAAAAAAAAAAAATAATTTAAAAATAATAAGATAATGCTCATGTGGGCTGCATAAAAAAGCAACCTATACTCTCTTTCTCCTGGTCTATGGGTCCTATGCCGCGTCTTTCTACCCTTTCTATTGTCATTCTTCTACTTCCCAATGGGCACACTATAGTTGCAGCCGCTAATAGGCTAAAGCGGTCACATGCCTCTGATTTACATCACCTTTCGGAAGTAAAAAGCTCTGAGCAGTAATAAAAAGAACCCTTGAGCCAATCAGTGGCTGTGGCAGTGAAATGCCTTTTCAGAAGTACATGATTGAGAACAGAATGGTGGAGAGACGCAGCGCCGGAACTGAGGACGGGGGAAGATGAACAAAGGGTTTGTTTTTCTTTAATGGGTCCCAGGAACAGTATATAATAGTAGTAGTAGACTACCCCCTTCAAAGGCATGAATAATAGCACCATTTATCAGAGATCTACAAAAAGGTACAATGTTTTTCACCCTCAGCCTTTGGGCCCCATAGCAAGGGCAGCTCCAAAGACCACATATTACATGTCTGCCCATTCCTTTTATGACCCGCGGCTTGAAAAATGTGCATTTGGCTGCAGATTCTAGCTGACTGCTTAGTTTTTCAGCAACATAAACCCATGGCAATAAGTGAAGGTCGGGGTGACTTACTTTAGAAATAAGAACAACCCCTGTAATAAATAGGCTCCCTACAGAAAGTAGTTGGGGAGGGGGTGCATGATGTATTTGCTGTCAGCAAAGTTGCTTTGTCATTTGCTATTTACAGAATCATTATTACAAGTCTACATTAACCCACAACTCTGGTGGAGGACAACTCTTATTTAATGCATAAATAGGTGCCCAAAATTGTACAGTACATATGCAGCTATGTTTCATTCTGCTTACATAGTGCTACTTTTGAATAGTGATTTGTTCCTATAGGGATGTATTTACCATAAAAACTGATTAGGATTATACCAAGGGCATAATCTTGGCTTTTCTTTAACAGTTTGTATGATGTTAATAGAGGAAGTTGTATTTGACAGTAGGTCTTTAACATGCAGGAAAGAGGCATGAAGGTGCCCAATACGAAGTTGACTGTGGGACGTCCTATTGCATTGAAATTGTAGAGGTTCAATATGAAATTAATGGGCGTCTAATATTTTTAATGTTCTCTAGTACCAAATAACCATATTCAAAGACTATGTATGAAAACTGTCTAGGTGTTAGATTTTCTTTGTTATCCATAGAAACCAATCAGAGCCCCCCTTTAGTTTTTTCAGAGCATTATATGAAATGAAAGAGGAGCTCTGATTGGTTGCTGTGGGAACAAAGAAAGTCTTAGACCTAGACAGTTTTCCTACATGAGGCCCTATGTCTACATCCAACGTCTTTTATTGTTGCATTGCATCTCTAATAAAAACATAAAGCAACTTTACACATATTTTTCAATGAAATAGATCTTAGGTCTTGTTAAAGTCCATGTTGTCCATATCCATTTGTAGCCACTGCTACTGTTATGCTGTTGTGTTTTTTTTTTCAGTCCTACTCCCCCCATTCTTAATTTCGATTAGGTCCTAGTCTGTCAAGTGGGAGGTATTTTAATTCTTCTGTGGGTGTTAACCAGAGCTTTCTGACACTGTCCAGTTGACCTGGAGAGAGCCAGAACAGATCTTTCAGTGTGATCTTGTGACAATAACATTATCTCATTAGATTACATCTAGTTCTCAGTGCATCACATACAGAGCAGAGCCAGAGGTGGAAGGATGTAGAAGAGAATGACGAGAGATAATGTCTTGTGAGATAATGTCACTCTTTCAACATCATGCTAAAAAAGCTGCACTAATAGAAAAATAACTGGTCTCATTATAGCATCAGCTGCAAATGGATATAGACTGATCAACTTTTTGTAACAGGTATCCTTTATAATTTCCTACCGTTTGGAGTCTTCAGCTCCCTATACAGACTTATGTGTCTTCATGGTTACGGATTACAAACAAGCCCTATGTGATTTGATTGTGCATCTATCCTTCCTTGTATCTGTCCCCTACTTCTTACTAACATACATACATACAGTAGGTTTGCAACCAATACTATTACCTGAAGGAATTGTTGTCTTCTTCTTTTCTACTCAGTCTGCTGTAAGGTTCTGCATCTGGGTAGTAATAATTTACAGGCATCATATGTCCTAGGGGGAGAAAAACTTGGAGAATCGCTTGTTGAGAAAGATCTGGGCGTTCTTGTAGATCATAGCTACAGAAACGCATGCAATGTCAATCAGCTGCCTTAGGGCAAGTAAGATATTGGCGTGTATTAAAGAGGCATGGACTCGCGGGACAAGGATGTCATTCTACCCTGTACAAAGCATTGGTGCGACCTCACTTAGAATATGCTGTTCGTTCCGAGCCCCAGTTTATGAAGAGATGTAATGGAAGCTAGGGAGAGTACCAAAGACAGAGCAACCAAACTTATAAGGGGAATGGAGCATCTTAGTTATGAGGAGAGGTTAGGAGATTTGAACTTATTTAGTCTTGAGAAAAGACTGCCTGAGGAGATGGTCACAGCAGGAACTATAGAGAGTTTCAAGAAAGGCTTAGATACCTACTTGGAACTAAAGAATATTAATGCGTACGTAGCTATGTAAAAAATTTTGGATTCCTGGGTGGTGGAGGCTCCGGGGTCAGGGATGGGGTCTCCACTGGAGCAGATTGGTTCTTGCCTTGTGGGTTCCAGGCCATTCACCAGTGGGGAGGCTGTACTTAATGTCCTTGTCTCTCTCCCTTCACCCACATTTTCCCCACCCTTGGTTGAACTTGATGGACACGTGTCTTTTTTCAACCGTACTACTAACTATGCTTGTATAATTGATTCTAGAAAATTTTGTATTTCCGTGCTTTTTCCATCATGGTTCGAAATGCATGAGTTTTGACCATAATTAACTCACTTGTGTGTAAACATGTGTATTGAATTGTTGATTTAGATTTTCTTATATTTAAAAGAGATGTTTGAGAGTTTGGCTGAAAAACTAAAAAAGCAGTACATATCCTTGAAAGAAAAGAAACAAAAAAATACATCTTCAAATTCTTCCACCATTCTAGCAAAGACATATGTGGTCTCCTCCTGCTCTGTGTTTATAGGAAGTTACAGTATGAGGCTATGTCTCCAATGCACACATCGTCCACTGCACAGGTCGTTTTTTCTGCATTTTTCGTTTTCTGAAACCGCTGAACATAAAAAAAAATGAAAACAGATCCCACAGACTTTAATAATAAGAACATTCTGTAGTCTCCACAGATCATTTGTTTCCAGCTCATTTCTCCTCCTGGTCCTTTTTTGCAACGTGTGGCAAAAAATTCTAGAACAGGGCAGAAAGGTTACTATTGAATTGTATATAAACCACTAAACCACCGGATGTTTTTTGGCTTGTTTTTTTAGTGCGTTTTTTTTTTTTTTACAGAAATCCACAGTAATTAGTGCTGTGCATTTCTGCAAAAAACAAGCCTCGAAAAACGCAAAACGTGCCATCAAACAGTCAGTTTTTGAGCTGTTTTTGACATGCACTGCACAAAAAACTCAGTTTTGTGAGTGATTTTAGGATTTGGTCTTAAGTGACTTTTTTGTCCAATGCCGTGTAGATCTAGCCTAAGGGTATGTCCCCACGGCACGGGTTTGCCAGCGGTTTTTCAGACGGTTTGCAGTTTTGCAGACCGTCTGAAAAACCGGCAGCAAACAAGCACAACGGGCTCCTATGGAAAACCCGTGCAGCAGTCCCCACTGCACGGGTTTTCCGCCCGGCGGTTTGAAAAAGAACCTCCCGAAGAACATTGAACATGCACATTCTTCCGTCCGGTTTTCGGACGGAATATGTGCATGTCAATGTGAAGGGGGAGGGCTTTTCTCCATGATGAGCGGAGAAAAGCCACCCCCCGCCCCTGCGACCGGTATTTTTCCTCTGCCGTGGGGACATGCCCTAAGAGATGTGTCATAGGTGTCTTGGCATGTGACCAGCTGCACATGAAACATTTACTGGCATGAGCACTACGTGGTGATGCACTAACTATTGCACTGGACTTTTGTGGCTAGTGATTGGTTGTAGCAGTCACATGGCAGGATTTACCGCCTGCAGCCTGTAAACAAAGACCAGCAAGCGACCGCTATAACATCTGTGATAGATCTGTTGGGGTTTGGACTGTTGAGTACTTGTATTTTTTTTAGTAACTGTAATCCATGTGCTACCTCTTTTTTCTCTCGGACATCACCTTTAACTAACACATCTCTTTTTTTCTTTCCATCTAGACCTTTATAGTATTGAATAGAGGGAAGGCAATCTTCCGCTTCAGTGCCACGTCTGCCTTGTACATTTTAACTCCCTTCAACCCTCTTAGAAGATATTCAATAAAGATTTTGGTACATTCATATCCTTTACTGATAATTACAGTTCATTCATGATTTTAGACTAAAATTGTAACTATATGGTTCTTTGTATATGGCTCGATTCACAGGTTTTTTTTGCAATTTTTAATGTATTCCATTTTCAGCCAAAGTTAGGATTGTATCCAAAAAGAAGGAAAAGTATAAAAAATGTATGTCTTTCCCTCTCTTCTATTTATACTCCTGTGTTTGCCAGCAAAAACTATGCCATCAATTCATTGTGTTAGGTCTTTTACACACTTTTTTAAATGCTTTTGTGCCTTACTTGACAAGCGAGTGTAACATAACAAAACCGAGCAGCGTGTCCTATGCTACATTGTAAACCAAATGTTCATGCAATTATTGGTCTAAATTAAGACTACCAATGAGTAGTATAAAGTTTAACTCAATGTTATCATACATTATAAGCCACTGTGATAAATTTGGAGCATTTTCAGACTGTCTAATCTCAGTTTACCTTGTTTAAAGGGGTTTCGCGATGGAGTAAAATTGACATGGGACGCTTGCAAGTTGAATGGTAAACATTTTCTCCATTCATCATTATTAAAAATTTTGCAGCATTCTTGTTTTAGCTTCTACGTTATTGATCTCCAGGGGATATGATCAGTGACGAGAACTCCTCAGCCCTTGCCGCACATTTTCAGACATCACCTCTCCTCCCAGTCAGCTAATTCTCAGTCTCTTCCCTGACTATTAGGGTATGTTCACGCACCTTATTTTAGAGCGCATTTTGCCACGTATTTTGCGGCATACTGTGCTTAATACGCGGTGAAATGCGCCCCATAATTACGGTAATCCATAGCACTCACAGAGAACTATGGATTACACCTCCTCTCCCCGCTCGTACAATACGATCGTATTGTACACGCGGGGAGATAAGTGACATGTCAATTATATTTGCGGAGAATATGCACTGCAAGTAATGAATATCTATGGGGCCCGTGGGCTGCCGGCCCCCCGCGCTGCGGGAGTACGCGTATATTAGCGCAAGCTCCTAAAACACACGATGTACTGCGGCGCGTACTGTACAGTACACGCCGCAATACATCGTGTGAACATACCCTTAATCACAAACACTCACTACTGACCGAGTGTTCAACCCCAGTTGCAGTCATTCTACTCCTGTCCTCTGTACTCCTTAGTAATAAGTCAAAAAAATAAATACCAATAAATAAAAGGAAAAAAGAAACTTCAATCAGGTATGTTCATTGAAAAAAATCCTCATGTTTGCTTTCTGCAGGGATTTGAAAATAATGTTGGAAGGCAGAAGAGCTAACCACTCAGCTACATTGTAGCTAATCACAGGTCTTTACATAAACAAACCTTTGTTTGACTACAGTGGGGAAAGGCATGGTGATGTCAAGCCTGCTGCGTCACATGATGTGCAGTTCAAAAAAATCATACACGCCCCCTTTTGAGCACCCTGAAAGCTGAAGCAGGACAAACTGGGAACTAAATACCTTTTGTGGCAAAACCCCTTAAAGTATTAAATAGCATTAGTATAGTAAATCTGTCCAATGACTTTTTCAGTAACATTTTTATTCACCATGAAATAACAATTCTGGAACATGTTTTCTTAGAATTCTGTGTTGTGTCATTTCTACATTGTTCTCCCAGGACATTTATAAACATCTATAAAGTAATTGACTACTGGGTGTTGTCATTTCCCTTGTCAAAAGGGTGTTTTATTATACAGTAAGGCTGGGTTCACACGGCTTATTTGCGGGGCGTAAATATGCCCCGCAATTACGCCGTGTGGACGGGGGCGGGGGGGGAGCGGGGGGGGTGCAAGGGGCTGGCACCTCGCCGGCTCATAGACTTTCATTACCAGCGGCGCATATACGCCGCTAGTAATTCACATGTCACTTAAATCCCCCCGCGGCGTATTGTGCGAGCAGGGAGAGGAGACGTAATCCATAGTTCTCTATGAGAACTGTGGATTACCGTAATGACTGAGACGTATTCCAGCCGTAATTCGCGCACTATGGCGCGTAATTACGGACTGAAATAGGTCCCATTTTAAGCTGTGTGAACATAGCCTAACACTGCCAGCCACAGATACTTTTCTCTCTTGGGACAAGAAATATTAACACCAAGTTGTCAGGTTTTTTAATACATTTCAAGGAGGAGTATTACAGGAATTTCATAGCACAGAAAAGGTGGTTAAGAATTTTTAATTTTTGTGGATAAAGGTATGTTCACATGGAGTAATTGTGGGGCGCATTTTGTTGAGTATTTGCGCTTCAATACGCCCTAAATGTGCCCCGCAATTATGCTAATTCACAGCTCTCGTAGAGAGCTATGAATTACGTCCGTCTCCCCCAGCGTACAATATGCACGTATGTTACTTCTTCTGGGCGCTTACGCACCATGGGTAATGGAAGTGAATGGGGCCGCCCACCTCCCCCGCCCACACTTTGGAAGTACGCGCTGGCCGTATTATGCACTGTAATATGCCGTGTGAACATGCACTAGATATTTATTCGAACAAACATGTCAAGAGAGCTGACAGGCCCTCTTTTAATATTGTTCCACTTTTGACAAATATTAAGTACAGGCAGTTCCTGACAAAGGCTATGTCTACACAGCAATGTTAAACTGCCGTCCAAAATTGGACGTCATTTTAACATCGCTGGACCACGGTGTTTGGCGCAGATTTGCGCTAGAAACCGCGGCTGGTTTTCGTATGGGAATCTGATGGCAATCCTGCAGAAGATCCAACAGGTTTGGAAATCCGACGGATTCCGGCGGATTTTTAAAAATCTATGCTGTGTAGACTACAGCATGGAATTTCCATTGTGGTCTACACAGTGCTGGGTACAGTCGGATTTTCATCGGATTCTAAATACTGTAAAGAATCCACCAAAAATCTGATGAGAATCCAGTGCTGTGAAGACATAGCCTTACTTGGCGTTACTCAGTGAGCTGACCACTCACTGAGTCACGCCTTATCATAACGACTCAAGACTTCCTCTGTCCACTGCGTCTTCTGGCTGGGACAGCACAGCAGCTCTTTCTTACCTTCCTCCCACCCACCTGCCTTGTGCTGGGAACCTCCGTCTTTAGGCGGACACAACAGCTCTCCCTCTCGCCATTCTTGTCTTGTGTTGTGAGCCCTGGCACGGTAGGTATGTTCTTACTGCTCCCGGTAAACCCCCACCCCTCCCTGGCCACCTTCAATGTAAAATACATTACTGCACTGTATAAGGGCCCATACAATTAGTCAATGTGTGGTATACTGGCATTTATAGTGGTGTAACTACAAGTGCCAGCATGCCATACTACACATGGACTAATCGTATGGGTGCTCATTAGTACGTATGTTTAACATATACTGCTGTGGCATGATGGCACTTCTAGTTCCACAACAGCAAGTATCTGTGGAACTACAATTGCCAGTACGCCACAGCAGCACATGAGAGACAGTGAGGTGAAATCTTCTAAACAGAGACACAGAGAGCAGAATTGTAAAGGGGCTGTTAACCTTTACCTGCACTATCCACAGCTAACAGAAAAAAAAATGTTTTACTGGAGTTACATTTAATAAATGTACCTGTCCTGACTTACATACAGAATCAGCTTAAAGGGGTTTTGCCAAGAAGTGAAGTTCTTTACCTCTTATCTGCTCAGGAGAGAAGATAAACAAAGCATGAACGGCTGCAGGGGAGAGACAGAGGGGGTTGAGCAGAGCCAGGAAGCAGAGAGCATCTCTAATGTTTACTCAAATAATAACATTACAACAGTGGATTCTCTATACAGAAGACAGCCTCATACACTGCATTTTTCTCACCCAGCCCTTGCAAGCTGGTTCATGTTTCTGTCATCAGATAAGAAGTGCAAACACGCAAGCGCGACCAGATCAGCTCCTGTCAATGCCCTGGTCATGTCTAATGTAAACTTTCAGGAAACTAAGGATATCTGATCAAGGCTGTAGCTATCAGAGGCTTCACTTTTTGTAATCACATATATTTAGAAAAGTGATTAAATACCCATTTTGGAGGCTCCCATGTCAACATTACATCGTGGCAAAACCCCTTTAAGAACAAACCTACAGTCCCCATCCCGTTCATAACTGGGGACTGCCTGTATATGCATTGTGTGTTAAGAATGTAAAATAATACAAAACATAAAACTGTAATTAGTGGAGTTTACTGATCATTTTTTTGTTGTCTCTTTGCCAAAGTATTTAAGCTGTGGGCAAAATTTATTACACTGGTGTTAAGTGTGCTCATTTCAATGAAAAGTGCACTGGAGTAAACATATTAAGACTTAGTGCACTTGGCACATATTTCAGTGTCTGTGCATCTGAAAGAGAAATCTACGCCATCTTTGACTTGAGGTACATTTCAGCGGTAGAAACCAACAGGAAGCCAGCTTCCCATTCCTTTCCTAATTAGGAGGCACGGACAGGTAGCAAGCAAAGCCACAACGATGTATGTAGAAAAACAGGATTTTGTTCAGCTTCCAGTAAAAATCCAAATTTTATTAAGTCCTTATAAAAACAGAACACGGAGCAGAAAAGGACACTCAAGACTTTAAAAAATACAACACCCTTAGGGTGCTTTCACACGGTGCGTTTTTGGTGCGTTTTTCAATGCATTTTTTGTGCAGGAAGGCACAGCAATTAATGCACAAAAATCGCAGCAAAAATCGCGGTAATTACCGTAATTTTACCGCGAATTTACTGCGATTTTTGCCGCGATTGGTGTGCAGCAATGTACAGCATTAATTGCTGTACCCTCCTGCACAAAAAAATGCATCGAAAATGCACCAAAAACGCACCGTGTGAAAGCACCCTTAGCGTAGTAATCTAGACAACAGGTATACTGTATATAGTCTTGAGCAAGTGCATAATTAAACAATCAAATACACATGAGCAGATACAAAAAGAAAAGAAAAAACACAGAAAGAATACCAAAAATAATTATACAAATAATAACGCATGAACACAACTACTGAAAAAATTTACAAAAGAAAAAACAATATAAACACATGAAACATAATTAATAATGATAAATTAGATTTGTACCAAAGATAAATAATATAAATAATATATAACAAGTATATTTCAGCTGTAGTTTATGCCACTTTCTAGTGTAAGTTGTAGTAAATATGCCACACTCCTTTTGCTAAGCTGTGCTTACATTTTTAAGTCAGAATACAAGCGTAAATCACCAAAATTACCACTCAAATTTTTCACCAAAGTAGATTTTTTAAGATGGTTCATGAACAGAGCTTTATGTAACATCTCAAATAAACAAAAATAGGAGACAAAAGGAGAAGCACTTTCCTAGGTGGTAAATTTAACATCTAATGATGGAAAATAAGAGTTCAAAACGCTAAGAAGTCATGTAGTGTGTATTGCAAATGAAGAAACAGCTCCTACTCTCAGTATTTGAATGGATATGGATGATGCTAGCAGATCGCAGAAGAAATGCTGTCCTATGTTGCAACAATGGACCTTCCGGAAGACAGAATCGGTCCTTGTGCAATGAGACATTTTAATTTTAAAAAGTTATTTGTTATTACAACCTTGCATTTGGTGCCATCAAATACTTCATCAGGTTTCATAACTGTGGTCATAAACTTTGAAAAATGCTATTGCACAAAACCAAATTGGGGGCAATTTTAATAAATATGTCTAACTTTAAACCAACGTGCAGTGATTTGGGAGGGGTCTTAAGTGCGCCATTTATCACAGGTTAAAAAAATTGGTGCAAGTTAGTTTGTTTTTCTAGGTTTGTACCACCTATAAGGGCTTACTTTTACGCCAGAAACTGCCCAAAATTTCGGTAATTTTTTGTCGATTGAGAATGCTTTTGGGCTGGGGGAAAATGTGTGCAAGTGGGGGAAGAACTGGGTCAGAGATAGAAAAACAAAGGGTGGTAAATTACGGTGCAACTGACTGGATCCCTGTTATATGGGGTACCACGGGCTCGTTTTGGGGCCCCCTATCCTTTTTTTCATTAATGTCTTTACACATGGACTCCCACATGAATACGATTTTGCGGGTGATACTAATCTGTAAAGTAACAACCAATAGGGGATGATGTTATCACAAAGGGATTATAAGTTGGGGTTTTGGGGGAAGTGGCGAAGGGGTTTAAAACACAGTTTAAAAATGCAAGGTTATCAAGGGAAAGGGGAAAAAATCCTTGCAGACCCATTTAATGGAAAAACGGGGGAAAAAATGAATGGAGAAGGATTTGGGAAAACCGGGTGCAGAAAATTTAAATTGTAGAGCCAGTGTCAGGCGCGCTTCCAAGAAAAACAATCTGGGGTGAATTAAAAGGGGCAAAATGCCAGGGATGGAACATTATTCCCCCATTAAAAAAGTCACTGGTTGGCCCACCAGGAAATTTGTGTCAGTTTTGGGCACCAGTGCAAGGAAAACATTGTAAGCTTAAACGGGTAAAAAAAGGGGGCAACAGAAATAATAAAAGGACTGGGGGGGACAAAAAACCCCAGAAAGATTAGCAAAAATTGGGGTTTTTTTTTAGAGAAAAGACGCTTAGGGGGATAAAAATAATATTTTAAAAACATCAAAAGGTCAATATAAGATTCCCCCCAAGATTTATTTATCCCCAGGGATGTATCAGAAAAAGGGGGGCGTCCTTACGTCTGGGGAAACAAGTTTATACAAAAAACATAAAAAGGGTTCTTTACTGTTAGAGCAGTGAGACTGTGGAACTTTTCTGTCAAGGAACTTGTCATGGGAATTCAAAACAATTTCAAAAAGGCTGGAACATTTGTAATGTAATAAATTTAACAAGTTTAGGACCCCGGGTTTTTGGAGAGGGGGCGTTGCCCCGGGATTTTTCCCATTGCCCGTTGGAATCGGGAAGGATTTTTTTTCCCCAAAATGAGGAAATTGGTTTCTTCCCCCATTGGGGGTTTTTTGTCTTCCCTTGGATCAACACTTTGCAACACTTTTTGCAAAAAAAAAAAGGCTGAACTGGAGGGGTCTTGCTTTTTTCAGCCCCCCAAAATATGTAACAGTATTTAAGAGTCCTTTCCCGCTAAAAACCCGCCCCTTTTAAAGGCCATACCCCCTTTGTGGACGAGACGCAAAGTGTCTGAAACGTCTAAGACCAAAGAAAAGTGGCAAAAAAACTTGTAACAGGGCGTAAAATTTGGTTCAAAAAGTGGCCCGGGGGCCAATTTTCCCCCCTTTTTCCCATCTCCCTACCCTCCTTCTTCATCGCCTTCCCTTTTATTTCCCCTCCCTTCCCTTCTTTCCCTCCTCCCCTGCGTGGTGGCCCCCCTGACCCCGCTAGGTCTGGGGATGCGTGAATCCCCGAGAGTCCGGACGGGGGGTCCTTTTGGGAAAACTTTTGGGCAATCCGTGAATTATGAGTCGCCCAATTTCTAAAGTTTGAGCTGGACTGGGACTAAAAAGCAGGACCTGGCAAAGAAACCGAACCGCCCCTATAATATTTCCCCCTCTACATGGAAATAAAAAAAACATTTTGGGAATGCACCCAAATTTTGCTTCCCCTCCCATCACTACTCCTTAAATTTGTTATACACAAACAGAAAAAAGGAAAAAAAAAAGAAAATAAAAGAACCCCCAAACTTATGTCCCCCGGAATCCTTTTGTCGCGATTGTACCCCAAAAATTTTTTTAATTGATACC